>JAUPMG010130673.1:0-11504 GCA_031762675.1 Pachysandra terminalis | reverse complement strand
AGGGAACAAAACCTTGAGTGGGCGAGGAGGTCGCGAGTTCGACTCCTGGTAGCTACAAAGAGGACAATATTATTGTGAGATGGACTCTGCTACGCTGCGTTGTGTATCTCTGATCCCAAATAGCGCGTTTTAAAGCCGTGATGGTTGTGAACCCAATCAAAACTCCGCAGTTAAGCGTGCTTCGGCGGGAGTAGTACCAGGATGGGTGACCCCCTGGGAAGTTTGTTTCGGGTGAGCCAAAAGCGGACAATATTGTGTCAGGTGGGGTGGGTCATTACAGTTGTATCATTCTGAAATGCAGAAATGAAGAACTAAAATCAATGGATGCTAGAAAAGAAGTCGAAGTGGGTCAACAAATTTACAATAAATTAGTTGAGTAAGATGAATAGTAGCAAATATAGAAAATACATATCCAATTTAACCTATTTTTTGAAATAGTTACAGATGAGATGTATATTTTATGCAACCATCAAATTGATTTGTAAGAATTACAATATGAAGAAGAATTTCCTTAAGAAAGTACATTAATAAAAATTTGAAGATATAGGTCTATAGCAAAGAAAATGAATAAGATATATTCAATACATAAAATAAACGACAATAAATTAAGTAATGGAACAAAATAATATAAATTGTTGGCAGAGAAAAGAAGGAAAAAGCGAAAAATCAATGAACACATATACTGTAGGAAGAAGATGATTAGTTTATCATATAGGATTTAAATAAAGTAAAAGATATTTTTGAAATTAGTAGTAATCAAATGGAACGAATCAGATTCTGAATCTGTTTTTGTTTGTGCATACTCACAAAAATAAAAATTAGAGAAACAAATTATGCATAAAATGGAAAATAACCCAAAAAAATGAACAAATATTAAATAAAAATTGGAAGATACTTGTTCATAGCAAACAAAATGAATAAGATATATTGAAGACATAAAATAAACAGTCAAAAATAAATTAATAAAATAGCGTACTATAATTTATTAGCAGAGAAAAAGGGGGAAAAGAAGAATTAATGAAGACATGTACTGTGAGAAGAAGATGATTAGTTTAACATATACTATTTTAATAAATTCAAAGATTTATTTTTAAACTTAGCTCTAATGAAATGTAAAGAATCAGATTTTGATTCTGTTTTTTTTTTTTTTTTTTTTTTTTTTTTTTTGTGCATACTCTGAAAAACAAACATTAGAGTAAAAATTAAATACATATAATAAAAAATAACAAAAAAAAGGATCAACAAAATTTTAACTATAATAGAACTAAAGAAGTTAGGAATATGGTAGTGTTTTTATCTTTGATGATTAACCACAAGAATATTAATCTAATGGATCCAATGGTTAAATTAGATCAAATACAAGTTTTCGTTCTACTGTTCATATATGGAGTGAAAAATGTATTGATTGAACAATGGTATGAAAGTACTAAAAATAAAAAAGAGCTTCTACAAAGAATGGATACATACAACAAAAAGAGGTAAAGAAAGTAATATATATATATATATAACAAAAGAATTTTTACTGAATGATTTTTTTTGTCAAAGGAAAATTCTGAAAAAAATAAAGGCACAGTAAATACCTGGATTTTGAGAGGAAAGCCTTAAGGTTATTATCTCATAGCTACGGTGGAATCTTTGTTACTGGTTTTGTTTTTTTGAGGAGGTTTTTTGTTGAAGAAGAAGTTTTTCAAGGACCCGAAAAGCTTTTTGAGGGAAAATATAAAAGGAGCATATAATAGAGAGAAGATTTGTTGAGATTTCGTTGTAGGATTATTAATGTTTCAAACGACGTACAAAAGAAAGAAAAAGAAATCATTTATTTTTCGATGTGCGTGTGAGCAACACAATTTTTGATTAAATACGAAATATCTTCAGGACGAGGGAATAGAAATAAAAAAATTAATAGATGGAAGACAGAAGATATCAATACAAAATAAGTTGAACCGTAGGTGCTACAAACTGATTCATAATTGAGATGTGATAAATTGAAATTACAAATACCAAATTGGTTTAAATTACAATACGAGTAATAAACCGTTAGTAAATATAATACTAATGATTCGGCATTCGAGGTACGATGTCCTGCTTTTATATTTAGAATAAAGAAACAGAGACCAAGCGGCTATTGATGATCCGACGGGGTAAATAATCCTGTTAGACACGTGGGGTGATCTTAAATCGAATATATACACTAAAATGATACACAAATACGTCACATCATATTTATAATGTAGTTATTTGATCGCTCCACTATGTCAACCGTGTGAACGTCAAACAGTGCCCACGCTCCTATTGGACCACATTGGTTTTACTGATAGTTTTTTGGCCTTATATGAGAGGAACAGTCATCTCTATCCTAATCAAAGGATAAACCGCTGGTCAAGGGTTAACCCCTACGGTGAATAAAACCTTACAGGAAGAAACAGTGTATGAACATCCTCACCAGAGATTAACCATCCTGGGATGGTCAATTCGTCAAGGGTTAGTCACCCTCTAATAGACTAAGGGCCATGTCTCCTTCGAATGACATAGGAAAAAGGTTTCTCACCCATAAAAGACTCTACAATCAATTAACTTCTAAGGAATCCTCATTAAAGGAAATCCCAAAGTACAGTTATACTCATCCCTAGGAAACACGTCCAGATGATAAGCTTTTCTAAATTCGAAGTACCCTTGAAAATGAGTACTTCGAAGGTATTTTTTTACCATCCCATATATCCTTTCTTCGAATAACATTTATGGACTCGAAGAACTTACATGTACACTTTACTTAATATTACTTGGAAGAAACGCACTTATTTATTAACACCAATTCAAAGCCACTCAGATTGGTTATTTAGGCAGAACCTTGAAAGATCTTACAGTAGCTCTTCCTAACAAAGACCATTGATCATGAAACACAAATCACTCACTGAGGGACTTAAAGTAAAGAACTCTACATGAACAAGTCGTAAAATATATTGATCACCTTGTAAAGGATATACAGTACTTTGAAATCTTTGAAAGGAACATGAATTTAACTACCAAAAGGAGGTCCTTCAGAAAGAAACAAAGAACAGATGAACGTTTCCAAAATTCAAATGGTTGTAGAGCATATAAATACTTTTTAAGTTAGCCATTTTGTCCACTATCTTCAACTTGATGTACAATCCATTTTGTACGTTCTTTCTTCTTGCTTGGAATTGGTGTGTATCCCATACGAAACAGATAAAGCTTTTCAGGTGAATCATAATTGAACATATTGAAAAATGTTTCCCGTGCTTGTCATATTGTAGGAAGAATGATCTGTGTTACTGTTTATTTCAGAAGTAATCATGTACAAATTTGTAATGCTTGTAGTGCTAATTAATTTACTGTTGGTTACCTGTGTATCCATTTGCATGATGTCAGTTGTTGATTTTCCAAATAGTATCTCACATGTTGACCAAACAATGTAGCTATAATGATTCCTTTGTTATCCTTCAGTGACGATTGAAAAATGCACCTAAGTTAAATAACATGTAAAATTAGATAAACTTGCAGATTAAATATTTGAATGAAATTTATATAATTTCTAATGTAATTATTTTTCTTGGGGGTCAAAATAAGTGTGTATATTACCTCAGGTTGGCTGGACCCTAGATAGATCGGGTTGTTTGGAGTCACCACCATCCATTGGGTTCGGGTGTGAATAATCACCCATAGGTTTGTCTTTTATCTCAAAATAGACCTAAAAATATGATTTTAATATTAGTCTAACCAGATTGGGTAGAGAGGCTTAGTTAAGAAAGCCGAAAGGTGTTAGGCACCCGCTCTCTTCCGATTTAACCGGTTACCTGGTCTAAGTTTATTTGGCCACTTTAAATAAAATCCTAAAAATCTATAAAAACTTCTAAGCTAAAAATTATCAAAAAAGCCTAGAAGACAAATTTAAAAATCCCTAAAATGTATTATCCTAAGTGTCAACATCCTAAAATATCTATCATAAATTGTCCCAATAAGAAAACTAACCAGAAACAAAAATTACCAAGGAAAGACAACCTAACTAGATCTTTAGGCATCACCCATAGGTTTGTCTTTTATCCCCAAATAAACCTAAAAATATTTTTTTAATATTGGTCCAACCAGGTTGGGTAGGGAGGCTTAGTTAAGAGAGCGGGAAGGTGTTAGGCACTCGCTCTCTTGCGGTTTAACCGGTTACTTGGTCTAAGTTTATTTGGCCAATTTAAATAAAATCCTAAAAATCTATAAAAACTTCTAAGCTAAAAATTATCAAAAAAAACCTAGAAGACAAATTTAAAAATCCCTAAAATGTATTAGCCTAAGTGTTAACATCCTAAAATATCTATCATAAATTGTCCCAATAAGAAAAATAACCATAAACAAAAATTACCAAGGAAAGACAACCTAACTAGATCTTCAGGCATTATAATTAGAAATTAAATCATATACAAAAAAATAATAAAAAAATCAGACTTTGTTTACCCATTAGTGGCTAAATCATATTAACCAACCCGAATTGTAAGATTTGAACATTATCGATCATGAGGTGGAACATTAGAAAAACAACTAAACCCGAAATCATTAAACCCTTTAGAAATCGATCACCCAAGCATACTTCTCTATGAGTTCATCCATTGAAGGGAAACAATATAACTAACATTCATAACTGAAGAGTCTAAAACAGACCAATTAATATTGCAAAACCAAGAACACAGTTAAGTGAATAACTAATAAAAAGAAACTGGAATAATAAGAAAGAAATAGGGTGCGTCACTGATCAACAAGGTAAAATATTAAGAAAACCAAATCTGAAAATGAAGAACAGGACCTGTCATGCTCATGGTGAAATTAAAATAAAAAAATATAACATTTGATTGAACCTACTAAATAAATCTTCAAACAATGTAAGCATCCGATTGAATATTATGAAAAAGTCACCACATTGGTTCAATTCAAAATAGGGTAAATGAGCCTTTCCCTCGTACCAAATCCAACGAGGCAAAATAAAATAAAAATAAATGATACCTGCAGTGTTTGCAGCCCAATCAATTTGATATAAAAACTATGATCTTTATGCCTGGTAAACTTGATTGGATAAAACACCAATGGACGAACCAATCGCGATTTGGATTGCTGGTTTTTCTGAAGAGGAAAACGAAGATGGGGTATGGAGATTCAAGTGGTTTTTACAGGGATTCAATATGGACTTTAGTAGGGTTCTAATGCTTGGAACGAACGGAGAAAAAGGAAGGTTTTTCTGGTTTTTTTACGAACAAAAAAGTGGCGGTGAGGATGGGATTCGATCTAGGTTTTTGGGGTTTTTGCAGGTAGGGTTTGAATGATGATGAAGAAGAAGCAAAACTAACTTGGATTTTTTTCTCTTTTTTGCAGATTTTTCGTCCTCCCCTTCTCAGATTCGAACCCTCCTCTTTATAGCCGTGGATGGCTAAAATTGCCAGCAAAATCGCCGACGATTGACCCATTTCCTTATTCTCTTTCTTCTCTCACCACTCTCCCTTATCTTGAAGGAGACTCTTCCTTCTCCACAAATTCCATCTTTTTCTTTTTCTTTTTCCTTTTCAATTCATTAATTAATTTTTCTTTAAGTCCTCATCTAATGACAACTAAGCTAATCTAATCTTTTAAAACTCCTAAGACTAATCCTAATCTAAAAACCTCATATTTATCCTCCCTTTATCTAAAACTCTATGATTTTTAATTTTTATTTATTCAACACCCAATTAATCTTTTTTTTTGTATCCCAAACTTTAATTATTAAATACCAAAAATACCCCTCATTTCCCATTTCAGAATTTGACCAAATTAACGTCACTTTATTATTTCTGTGTGAAAAGACCAAATCCAAAGTCGAAATGTTTTTCGGACGTCCCAAAGTCCCAAATTTGACCCGAAACCATATCGGGGGCAAAATAGTAATTTTATCCTATGATCTCGAAACTAGACGATTGTATACCCATTGAAACTCATTTTCTACCTAGAATTCATCTATATAATCAGAAGTGGAATTTGGGGAACGATGAAGCGCATGAGGTCCATTGAGGGTATTTTGATAATTTCTTGGAGTTTTGGGATTTCAATGAGAACTTTGGCTCAAGTGGATTTGGGGTGGAGAATTAAGATCTAGGGTAAACAGATGCCAAGCTCAAGTCTCCATAAGCTACAAAGATCAAAGAAATCATTCTCGTGCAAATTGGAGTGTCTACAAAGTGTATGTGTAAACCTTGGTTGTGCTATGGATGTATTAGAGTTACATTGAGTACAAGAGAAAGTAGTTGCACATTGCTCAGTTGTCTTGCATAAACATTTACTGCAATACATGTACCATAATCGTCGATTCAGAGTGATATTAGTACTTGCTGCTTTTATCCACCCTGGACCAGACTGGAAAAGTAAGATTTGGTCAGTAGTTATTTGTATTGGATAACATCCCAAAAGATTCTTTTATTTAATGAAAATGATATTGTACGAATTCAATGATTTATACTCGTAACATCTAGATTCACAGATGAATTTCCAATATTCAAGTAACACTTATTTTTTGTTATTGATAACATCTCCATTCTGGTTGCACCTGCATTTGTTTCAAACTGGTTAGATACATTAGATTTATAATATTTGTAATCTTGTAATAGATGTTAAGAAAATTTTACCAAGTATGCAATCCATTAGTCTATGGGATGTCCGGGTTTATTTGAATTATTGTTGTAGAAAATGTGCTAAGAGATCGATCTGTTGAAATAGCTTCTTTTGAGGAACAAAGGTAGGCAATTAAATTTTGGATTTGTAAAACTTACCATTGTACATTCTAGCTTTGACATTTCTAGCAACAATTACTGGCAATTGCCTTGAAATCTTTGTGAGATCTTCACATTCGTTCGATGTAAATTCATCCCATGTAGAAAGTGAACTGGTTTTAACCTGTATTCATCGGTGTTCCTCCATGCATGTCCTGATAAAAACGTTCATGAAGTAAAGTGAGTTATTTGACATGGATTACTAAGTAAAAAAATTCACAATGTTAATAGTAGATAATAAATCTTGAAAATTTTAAAATAAATTGGAATTGGATAGTGTGCATGAAAGTGTGTGCAAACATTATTGTATTGTTACCTGTGTTCAGAGAAGTAAAGATATTAATTGGATGAAGCAAGTTGAAGTAATTCATGGTAAACTTTATTTTTGGTACAACCAATGCGATCACCGGTAGTCCATGGTTTTATTAGGATTTTGACTGCCTTAGCTAATCTAGCTCTTGATAAGGCAACATATAACTGACCATGAGAAAAAACTGGCTCTGGTAGGTAGTACCCACATTTTCTAATGTCTGGCCTTGTGACTTATTGATTGTCATTGTAAAGCTTAAGTGAACTGGAAATTGCTTCCTTTTAAAGCAAAAAGGATATCAATCACTTTCATTAGGTTTTAGTGGAATGCGTGGAAGAAATACTCGCTTCCCTTTATGATGTCCTACTGAAATCTCTGCATTAATGACATTTCATTGGAATCCCTTGCAAATCAATCTAATGCCATTACACAATCCTAAACATGGATCCATGTTTCTAAGTAATATTATCGGACAATTTAACTTCAGAAGCAGTTCATAAGGTGGTAAACCATTTGGTGTTAGTCCATTCAGAAATTCCTCCTAATAGTTTTCTTGTGCACCATCAACTACACTGTCATATCTGTAGTATTTCTCGGTTGTCCCTGGAAACTGATCAATCATAATCATGTTTATTTCATCAACATGATCATTCTTTGGACAAAGTATTGCTCAGTTTGTCATATAATTTGTATCACTGAACATAACTTTGATATTTGAAAATATGTTATCGATAAGCTTTAACCTTGATTGAATTTCGTCTTCATATTCTATGACCATTGATATCGAAAGACATATTTCATCATTACTCAAGCTCAGCTGTGTTCCATTGCTGATCTGCATTAAAAAGATGTTGAATGAAGGATCAGTAAGCGACGCATATTATCTGTTAGCTTTAGTATTGTCAAATGAGGCCACAATTTTGATGAAACCAAACTTGCACCAGTTACTTGTTGTCTACTTGATCGTGGTACAACAAGTAAGACTTGGCGAAAATATCTCCCGAACACAATAACTTTTCCTCCAAAAATAATATTACTATCATATATATCTTGTAACATATCATTTACTGCTTCAAATGTTTGACGTTTTTCCATGGAAACCTCATCCCATATAATAAGCTTTGCTTTACGTATGAGCATGGCCAGACTACTTTGTTTCGATACGTTACATATGGAAGAGTCGGCATTGTTGATCGGTATTTTGAAACGGGAATGAGCAGTGCGTCCTCCTGGAAGAATTGGCGCAGCCACACCAGATGATGCTGTAGCAAGTGCAATTTGTTTACGTGAACGAACTGTATCAAGCAGCGCTCGGTACAAGAATGTTTTACCTGGTCCTCCTAATCCATCAAGAAAGAAAGCCCTTGGTTGTTCATGGCGGATTGCTTGTAATATTACATTATATGCATGTCGTTGTTCATTATTAAGTCTCCTTTCTGTAGTTAGTTCTTCCTCTGGAATTGGGATGCTTAATTCTTCAATAATTTCCTTTGTTGAAGATGGATATAGTTCATTTTGAACTTGTGCAATTGTTATATCATAATCTTCAAGCTTCCTTCCCATTGACTCTAAGAATGTATTAATACTCTGTTATGTTTTGTAGAGAATGATGTCTTCTTGCAATGATGATGCATAAGTGAAATCTTCAGACATTGGTTTCAAGAATTTTTTTCACACAACTCTTGGATTTGTTGTTTCACAATACACAAGAATAGTAGCAAATAAACGTCGCAACTCAAATGGCATTTGATACAACGATGCGTCATCTATGCACTACTCAATGCTATTATCTGATTCAAGAATGCCGAGAACTAAAGCTACTTCACGAAAATATTTATAGGTAGTATCATTAATAGTGCGCAAGGACTCAAATGATGCTGGACCTCTAACATGATTGGGAAACAATCGAAGATAATACCGCTCTCCTTCTGCTAGATTTGCAAATATAACTCTACCTATTGATTGTCCCTTCTTTCTTCTATTCCAAATTTTGTTATCATTGTGCTAGACATAAAATTCTGAAATTTTTCTGTACAAATAATTTCTAGATGTTGGATCTACTTCGTTTGTGTGAAAGAACTCAGTAATCATTGTTCTTGAAGAGCGATCATTGTGAAGAATTTGCTCCAAATTTTCGGAATCATAGAATCCAACTGTTTGCAAATTTGGACGGTGTAATTGTAAATGCACTACAGATGGATGTATTTCATTTAGTATGAACTTGTATATTCGTCAACATGCTTCGTGTGGAGAGGCCCATCTTGCAGATTGAAATTGCTCTATTTCATCTATAATATGTTCATTATTTTCACCAGGGACGTGAAAAATTATTCGATCATGCCCCTTGTAGATATACTTGTATAGGTACTTTACTATTTTGATACTTGAACATATCTCAACATTCATGTGACATAAGAACTTGGCAAGAAGATATGGGTTGTAAGGAATAACCCAACGGTTGTCCAACCAACAACTCCTGACTTTAACCTTTTCAGAAGTATCTTCACGCTTGTAAATTGGATAAGAATTTGCTCTTTGTGTTGTAGTCGATGAAAATGATCGTGGGTAACGGTTCTTG
Source organism: Pachysandra terminalis (assembly GCA_031762675.1). NCBI lineage: Eukaryota > Viridiplantae > Streptophyta > Magnoliopsida > Buxales > Buxaceae > Pachysandra > Pachysandra terminalis. Next base: position 1,819 of record JAUPMG010130673.1, on the reverse strand, counting down.
CAACAACCTTTGCTATTCATACAGACATTCTTTTGATTAAGTTCTCCACATGGTCCATGCATCATGTGCTTAACAACCATCTTGTACAAATGAGGATTACTATCTTTGTCTGGGAGTTCTGCTGACACACATCTATCATACTCCTCTGTTGTAGTAATCTTATACCTGGGACCTATAGTAATCTTATACCTGGGGGCCAAAATAATTAAGAAATGAACGTGTGGTAATCCTCTTTTTTGGAACTAAATCACACAAGTATATGCAGCTACTTTTCCAAAGATACATTTGACCAATATTTCATGTTTCAATGCTACAACCTTAGCATGAAAGATTCTTGCAACTAAATCTGGTATGTTTTGAGCTTCTTCTTCTGTCAACAATTCCTTCTTTATTTCTGGCCATCCAGCATTACAGGTCATTGTTAGGAATATGTCTGGCTTTCCAAATTGGTGGACTAATGCTATCGCATCAAGGTAGCGATGGCGCATATCCCTTGGTCCACCAATAAAAGTTGCAGGGAGTACAATTCTACGGCCAACTTGGCTTCCCTGTGTTCAACCTTAAGCAACTGAATCAATAATCCCTTGGTACAAATCAACTCTTATTTTTTCTTGGTTTACACAATGGTAGTTGAGTCTAGAACTTTCAATCTTGACATACATGTCAACTACATATTGCTGAAGTAGCCTTCCTAAATGAAGTAATATTGATGTCTCATGAGATCTCATTTGCAGTTTGTAGCAATAATATTGACGACAAGAAACAACAAATTTACTGTTTGTATTCATCTCGTATACTACAAGAAGAAATAAAGTATGGATAAGTCAATTTTTTTCTTTTTTTTTTCTTTTTCACATATAACAGTTAAAATTTTAAAGCACAAAGTAGGATTTACCTAAAGTTTCTTGTTGAAGAAGATCTGTTGCCGAGATTGAATTTCCTAGATCTATGAGAGAATGAATAGACTGATTTTTGTGGTCTGTTCTGCAGGCACGACGTTCAATGCCTTGATGCCAACCCAAATCTCCATAAGGGAAAAGCAATGGATATTGCAATGGGTCATAACAGATGTAGAAGTGCAAGACTTTGTTCTTAGTACCTGAATGTGTATGCACAATTATGTCTCTCTCACTTGGTTGTATAGAAGAGTTGTTCTCAATCCACACTACTGCAACTTGGGATGCAGTTAGCATGTTGTGTGCTCTTTGGTCAATTCCCATGTCGCATTATATGATAATTTGATTAATTTCATCCACAGGAATGTCTTTTAATGTTAGAAAAATGTAGTATAAGGATTTACTTCTATGATATTCATCAATAGCTTCACTACATTTTCTTGCAATCTAGGTGATCCTTGTAAACGATTTTGTACTCCTTGTTCAGTGTCATAAAAGTATAATTGTGTGCATGATGGGGCACGATTTTGTGGAAGCAAGTCAATAATATAATGATAAACCTGAACCTCCACCTTGAAAGTGTATATACCGTTGTTTCTTCTTGAGAGCGTTTTATCATATTTGACACCAAGCGATGTGAATGCAAATGTATTATTATATGTTCGGACATATGTTTTGAAATGCAATGCATCCTCATCAGTTGATGTAAATAAACGATATAGTTGTGGAGGAACATTATTGGAGGCAAGTATGATTTGTCTGTTGGAACAACAAAATCCCTTAGGCTCTGACGTGAATCTGTGTGCTCCAAAGTGTTAACAGGGAGAAGACTGTAAGAACCTGAATAATCACCCCTAATTAATTAAGATTAGTAACCAGGTTTAATTTAAAATTAGTAAAACAAATTCACTAATAGGTTAGAT
>JAUPMG010130662.1:0-11504 GCA_031762675.1 Pachysandra terminalis | reverse complement strand
GCCCTAAGCTATTCCATTCCGTAGCTAAACTTGAAAACATTGGAAATTCTAATTGGGCAAAATTTGTGTTAGAATGGTTGGTCAGTCAAATAGCTTCTATGGGCTCCGAACGTAGATCCGTTTGTGGTTGCCTATTTTTCTTCCAGGTAAGATTTCAGTTGAACAAATTTACTTTTCTTCTAAGTCATTTATTTCCTAATAAGTTAGAAGAACTAAGCTACCTTTTTAAACATACTACAGATTTTGTATGATCACATTACCAGTGGCAACACAATTGGAACAGACCCAACTAAAAGTCCAGTTGAGCTACAAGCAGATGAGAATGAGTCAAGAAGAGAACATCATGAGGGTTCAAATAGGCCCAATACCTTGTTGAACATATTAGAGGTAACCATGCCATCTAGTCATGCGAAAGAAGCGGGTATTTGGATTGTAATATATTTTATTTCTTCAGATTGGTTTGTAAACTTATATTCTGATTATTTACTACTTAGCAAACTTCAGGTCATCGAGCAAACAATGAAGGTAGTACTTGAATGGAACAGTGAATTGGTTTGTACACTTTATTTCGACTTATTTAATTACTAACCAACTTTCGGTCATTAAGCAATTTGTAAAGGCAACACCAGATTGGAAAGACATTGATTCGAGATTAAAACGCATTGAAGAGCAGATTTCGTATATTATGACTAAGATTGGGGTAATACATTTGTCTCATGGTTTTGCCATATATTTCAATAATTTCGGCTGTTATGTTCTAATTACCACTACATGGCCTAAGCTTAATCCATATTCCGAACTTATTGTAGGACATTGAGGCACCGTCCAAAGGTCTGGGGGACAACAATCCGTTGGTAGATGTAAGACAGGAGGACGGTGGGATGCAATCTCCAAGTGATGGCAATACCTTATCGGAAGCTGCAACTGATCAACCTTGCACAGAAACTGTTGAACCCGAGCGAAGACATGCAAGCCATGCAAGTCTGGCACTTGATCAGGTCCAATGTGATGCTAGTGGGGGCCCCACCAGCAACCAATTGAAGCTGAAACAGGCCATGCAAGCCGACTACTTCATGAGGCAGCAAATGATGGGGAAGAAATTGTGGAGTTTAATGCGAAGTCATTACCAAGTGGCACCCCGACCCATCTTTACAACCAACCACCTCGGCAAGTTCAGACTACTCTAAAGCTGCAATGCCAAATGAAGAGTTAGAGGCAAGAACGAGGCTTAAGAGTAGATGGTTGAAGTCTCCATTTGTTACATACTCAAAAATTGTATTGAAGGTGAATAAAAAAAGGAAAATGGGAGGGTAAAGGTACTATCATTTATCTCCTATAGCACCAACATTGAGATATTGATTCTAATAATCGTATATGGATTAATAGGCATTATACACATTCATATAGAGAGAAGAACGTACTGTCGTGGATAAAGACTCACTCGCTTTACTTGACTACGCATTCCACCCCACAAGAAAACGAAGGTATGATATTGTATTTCATCTATATTGTTTGTACCTTTTAAAAATGATTTAGTATTAATATCTACTGAGGTATTATCATATATGCAGTGAAGTGTTAGTGAATATCTGGTCAGATATTCTAACCCAATATTTCGTTAAGACATTGTTACCAAGGAAGCTCATAATTGACGATGTAAGTATAGCTCTCAACATTGTTATCTATCTTTATACTTATAATTGATGTAAAATGTTTCATTGAAATAAATTCCTCTCTCGGTACATGTAGATTATCAATGTCTTCAGGATAAAGCTTATACTGGATCAAGTGTCGAAGGAAGGGATTGTCAAAAAGCATTACTTCTCTTCCTCACTAACAGTGAATGGCAGTTCTTACTAAAATTTCATATATTCAACAATTTACATTATCATGCCTAATTTTGACCCTTCTGAACAGAATATGATTGATATTGGTTCATATGGAGGGTTGTATTCACATAAGGGAATTTGGAAGCTAAAGCACGTGGGATATAATATCGCAAAATGCAATTTGGTATGATATTACTTCCACGTTCATCAATTCCGGCTTTTTTTTAATCGTGCACATATGTATGATACTTTCTTGGTCATGCAGATATTCTTTCCAACATGTCAAGAGAAACACTGGTACGGTATTGTATTGAACATGGATCTCCGTAGAGTTGAAATATTGGACTCTATGGTCTCGGCGTATGCGAAAGAATTGGACGAAGTGAAGTATGAGGGTTCAAGTGCGCAGAGAATTCTTGTCGAAAAATTGGTTGATATCACTCGCTCAATTAAGTTGATGTATTCTTAATTGGTAGACTAATATAGTTGTTATACTATGGTTCTGTAGAAAGAGGAGTGCAGTCATATGTTCCAAGAACTTGGGTGTCCTTGTGATGTAATTGACTAGAAAGTTGTTTGCTGCAACGTCCCACAGCAACCGAATGGGTAATTAGAGTTGAAAGCCCAACTTTGAACTCTTTCTAATACATTATTTTGTAATTTAATGTTCTGTAATAAGAGGAGTGTTGGGTTTGTTGTTTTCATCTATTACAAACATGATTGTGGCATCCATACGTGCCTGTTTATGCAATCAGGGAATGGTGGCTTGGATCCCATCCAGATCGAAGACGTAAGAAAGATGTGTTCTCATTGTTTGTTGTATGCTTGCCATAATATGTAACTTTAAGATGCTACGCAACTACCCTAACTTGTGTTCTATATTTGCAGGATTGTCTCATTACTTTACGAAGAACTGTTGCAAAGGAATTGCTGCTCAGTGAGCATAATTTTATCGAGTACTCCGTAGGAGAATAAGGAGTGATGGAGAATAAGAAGGAAGAAGAAGGATGAGGAGCGAAGGAAGAAGGCTAGAAGGAAGGCTTGGAGTAGATGAATTCCAGAACTCATCTTGTAGGCTATACAGACCTAAAAATTTATTGGTATTATCATCTTATGACATCCATTTCTGTTCAAATCATGCTCTCCTTGTTCTTATGATGTTTTGGTGATTTAATGCATGTAAATGAGTTATGTTGGTATATGATGTGTTTGAGTATAGCCTTGCATGCTTAAATCTTGCCATTTTGATGTTTTGAGACCTCTTGAGTAGGAAAAAAATTAGATTTTGAACACTTGGGATGATTTTCCAAAAATCTGGAAATCTGGAAATTGTAAATGTTTGAACCTTGATTATTGGACCCACCTAGACATTTTTGATAATTTATTTATATTGTATTTTGAATCCCCTGTTCGTTAGGAACACATCAAACCAAATTTGAAGCGATTCCGATTAACCGGAATGTATAGATGCATAGAAATTTGAATTTATTGTATAGTATGATGTAGATGTGTATTGATCTCATTGGTGATTGGTTTCCTGACTCAAGGTTGACCCAAGTTGTCAACTTGAGTTTCCTTGGTTTTTATTTGGTGGAATTCCCTGAGTGTCATACACTCTAAATTAGCAATTGGTGACTATGACTCACCTTTGAACTTGGAATAGCTTGAGAGTTGATGCGGTTGTGTCCCCCTTTCTTGGGATTTGGTTGTCGGGCCCAAGGTCGGATTAGAAGGCACATGACTACCTGCGAGATATCGACTTGATGCACCTTGATTATTGCCTCACATCAATTCTGTAATAACCCAACTCGTTTAGGGGAGTTTAGTGTACTTAGTTAAAAGGTTTTAGAGTAATTAGTTAGAAAATAAGGACTAATTTAAAATTTTTAGTAAAAGCTAATTAGTTGACTTTGACCAATTGTGATTGGTGGGAGCACAATAGATTATCTAGAGTGCATCACACAATCATAATCTCAAAGTTAAACCAATGGCTGAGATTTCGCAGGCTTAATTAAACTAGATTAAGGGTCAAGATTCAAAGACAAAAGGACTTAACTTAGATACGGAAAGGAAAGATAAAATCCTAATCTCATTATGATAGCTAAGATAAAATCCTAAACTAAAAAAGACAGAGGTGAGCTAATGTTTAAGTTATACTTGGATTGGTATTTTCCCAACTAATGGTATAGATTAACTTAATAAAATCTAAGGGATGGGATTAGAGTCATACTCCTAAACCAACTTAAACTCTAAAAAACTATATAAACACTGGTTTGGTCATCCAAACCATTAAACTAATAATCTGGGTTGATAGCTAAGGCTAAGAAAGAAGAAGAAGCGGTTCAAACGTGAATTGGGTTGAAGAAGAGGAAGATTCAGCGCGTCAAGCAAGGTAAGTAACTTCAATTTAGTTTATATTTTTTATTTGAATTAGGTGATATGCCATATTCAAAGAATATGACATACCACATTGAATTCAATTCAATAAAAATAATATTTTTCATAAAAATTGATCTTTTCTAACACTGATCTTTCCAAGCAAGGTAAGATTTGATTTTGATTGGGTTAGTTTCGGATTTGAATTTAAACATCAATCTCTGTTGAAGAAATTTGTTAAAAATCAATGTTAAATCAAAAATAGTGCTGAATTCCTATTTTTGGGCAAACCGGCAGCTTCCTGGCATGCCAGCTATCCTGTCGGTTCACCCAGATAGCATCCGGCAGACCAACCGGTGTGTCGGTAGTCTGTCGAACACCATTATACCCACTGTGACTTGTTGTGTACGTTACCGGATGGCCAACCGACGTGCCGATTAGCCAGCCAGTGGCCGTATGTGTCTGAGACTTGGAAATTAAGCCCCTGCCTAGCCTATCGTTCGCTAGTCGGCGTGTCGGTTAGCCTACCGGTGGCTACCCTGAATTATTTTGGAAAACCCACTCTCTGTCTAGGTTGTTGGATGACCAACTGGTGTGCCGGTCAGCCTGCCGGCCAGCCTAGCGGTGGCTACCCTGAATTATTTTGGAAAACCCACTCTTTGTCTAGGTTATCAGATGACCAACCGGTGTGCCGGTCAGCCTACCTGCCAGCCTTAGACCCTGTACCCAGATGATTTGGTCCCTGTCTAGGCTGGCGGATGGCCGACCGGTGTGCCAGTTGGACTGGACTTATTTCCATTCCTTTGGACTTGATCATTTGCCCTTAGACCTCCTTTGGACTTGTTCATTTTCCCTTGGACCGGACTAACTCCCATTCCTTTGGACTTGATCATTGGACCTTGTTCTACTTGTTTATTGGATTTGATTGTTGTGTGAACACTTGGGAATCGTATTCTCGCATCACATGTGAGTCATAACTTATACAGCTTTCCTAAAAGGCTGTAACTTTGACAGATTTTAACTTTCCCAAAATAATATTCCAATCAATTTTAACTAAATCATGTCTTCAAAGTGTAAAAAAATTAAGATCTGCTCTACACCCTACAACTCACATGAAAACTCCATCTCATTGATCCTAACTCATAAAAGTTGTGTTCAACTATTCAGAAAAGGATAAATAAACTCAATTTTCCAGAACAGTAGGGTGTACAACAATTCTTTTATCCAGAACAGTAGGGTGTAACAATTCACATGATCGTAGTGATTGTATCTATGTCCCATTCTAGCTGTAACAGTAGAACATGAGCATAAAAGTTGTCTTATCACATCAAGTTGAAAGGTTACAACTCACATGTAATCGGTAACATGTGATTTGTAACTTTTACAGCTTTCCTAAAGGCTGTAACTTTGACAGATTTTAACTTTTCCAGAACAATATTCCAATCAATTTTAACTAAGTCATGTCTTCAAAGTGTAAACAAATTAAAAGATCTGCTTTACACCCTACAACTCACATGAAATCTCCATCTCGCTGATCCTAACTCATAAAAGTTGTGTTCTACTATTCAGCAAAGAATAAATAAACTCAATTTTCCAGAACAGTAGGGTGTACATCAGTTCATTTATCCAGAACAGTAGGGTGTAACAGTTCACATGATCTTAGTGACTGTATCTATGTTCCATTTCTAGTTGAATCTAACTATGTTCCTAGTCATCTAATAGAAAACTCCATCTCCCTGATCCTAACTCATAAAAGTTGTGTTATCACATCAAGCTGAAAGGTTAACTCACATGTGAGTTGTAACTTTTACAGCTTTCCTAAAGGCTGTAACTTTACAGATTTTAACTTTCCCAAAATAATATTCCAATCAATTTTAACTAAATCATGTCTTCAAAGTGTAAACAAATTAAAAGATCTGCTCTACACCCTACAACACACATGAAAACTCCATCTCACTGATCCTAACTCATAAAAGTTGTGTTCTACTGTTCAGCAAAGAATAAATAAACTCAATTTTCCAGAATAGTAGGGTGTACAACAGTTCTTTTATCCATAACAGGGTGTAGAGCATATCTTTTAATTTGTTTAGACTTTGAAGACATGATTTAGTTAAAAACAAAAAACTAAATGGTGTTAGTCATTAACAATAATTGGCATCTGACATAAGCCTTCATGAGATTGGATCAATAAACTGATCTCAAGAAACTAGATCTTTTAACTAATCTCAATAAACTGATTCCCATCTGACGTTATCACTACCATCAGAGATTGAGTTTATAAATACTATATTTGACTTCAATTCCTAAGCACACATAGCACTAGCATCACTGCTACCAACTCTCACATTCATATCAAACATAGTGCTACATGGCAAATAATGAAGCAGCCGAAGACCCAATATGGGACTTCGCAGTCAAGAAGATGAAGTGGGAAAACTTAAACAACAACGCAATGGAGCTTCGGTCTGAATGTCGAAAACTTGGGATTCTTGTTCCTCGTTGTTTCTATCGGAAAATGCCAATGGGAGATGCGACCGAAGTACGTGCGGCCAACATCAGGGTCGAAAAAGAAATTAAGCGGATGAGAAAGCGCATCTATCGTCATGGAAGAATTCAGGAAGTACGCAGGAGCCTGATTGCGGCGGGGGTCAATGAGCAATTCCTTGCATCCCCGAATTTCATAATCGAGGATGTTATCACTAGCACCGAGATGCAAGATGAAAGCAGCTCATGGGATTCAGACGGGCATACCTAAAACCGAAGACATTAGCTCCTTTTCAATGCAATCTTTTTGTAGTGGACATTGTTATCTCCTAATCAATCATTGTATCGGTGTGGTTGTTTTGTTTTATATATATATGAATGTTTTTTTTTTGTTTTTTCTACTAGGCCCTATGGTCAATTCTGTTACTGTAATCCCACGATTGTGATGAACTATCTGAAGTTAATGAATCTTTTTTTTAGAAGTTTTCAATGCAACTAAAACAATTATGAATATATGCCCAACTGTGTTACATTATTACAAATATCGGATATGTCATAAATAATAAACGTAACTTAATGTGTTACTTAATAGTGCACCCTCTTCCACCATTATAAATTTGTAAGATAATGATAGCAGACAACAACCATCGTGCTCGCTCCAATCTCTGCTGCAACAAGACTCTAACAGTAACATGGCATCATCATCATCCTCACATATCAATACAAACAGCTTACTTGTCTGTGTCTGCCAACGTGGTCACTGCGTTCGATTGAAGTCTCATACAAAAAGGAATCCAAATCGATGGTTTTATAGATGTCCTTACTGGGTATCCTTAAACATTACTACACGGTATCATTTGGTGCTTAACAATTAACTAGATGATTCGTTTAACCTACATAATTTGAACTACAGCATAATCAGAGTGGGAACAATGACGTGACGGACTGTGAATACTTCATGTGGGAAGATGAGTATAAGTTGTGCCCCTGTAAAGCAGGGCCTTGCAAGGTTTTAACATCGAAGAAGAAGGATTCTTGCGGACGTTGTTTCTTTGCATGTCCTAATTCAACGGTTAGTTTTCCAAACTAGACATTTTTCTTAATTCCCAAGGACTTGTACTAATTGATACTATTTTATCATGTTTTGTAGGCATGAGATCCTGCATGTGGATACTTTGCTTGGGTCCAAAGCAAAGAGAGTGATTACAATATGATAGATCGTGTAAATAAATTAGTTCAAGAGGATATAGGCAATGCCCAATGTATCAAAAACCTGATTGAAACTGAGGTCGAGGCATCTGAAAGAGTTGTGCAGTTTGGACATAGGGTATTGGATGAGCTCAACAAATTAGATTTGAATAATTGATGAGCTTTCTTTCTATAGTAGCGCTTCATCTTATTAGTATTTTCAACTGGAATTATAATGTAATGTTGTATCTCAATCAACTTGTAAGTTGTAACTTATATAAGTTATAACTTTGCTTCAAGTACATATAAATATACACAACGGACTTTTAAATGTTGACAAAGTATTTGTAATTGTGCTAAACTGAAAAAGAGTAATTTGTGATAATATTCTTTTCGGGGAAGGGATGCACCACCCAGTAGAAAGTGCATAGGGATGCACCACCAAGTGGAAAGGGATGCACCTCTAAGTGCACAGGGATGCACCACCAAGTGAGAATGCCCTTGTTCACTTGGTGGTACAAGGATGCATCACCAAGTGAAGAAGTGCAACACCACTAAGCGGGAAGGGATGTACCACCTAGTGGGAATGCCCTTGTTCACTTGTAATTGGGCTGAAAGTACTAGTAATTGTGCTAATTGAAAAGAGTAATTCGTGACGAATGGAGTTGTAGCAGTGCTGAAAAGACCTGTAAATGAGTTAAATATCTTGTAATTTGGCTAAAAATACTTGCGAATGTGCTAAACGGGCTTGTAAATATGCACGAATGGAGTTGTAATTGTGCTGAAAAGACTTATAAATGTGTTAAATATACTTGCAATTGGGCTGAAAATACTTGTGAAAGTAGAGCTGACAAAACACGACCCAACCCGCCAACCCAACCCGACCCAACCGACTAAATGAGTTAGGGTCGACCCATTTATTAAATGGGTTGGGTTCCGGTTGAGGATTTCTCGAACCGTTGACAAACGGGTCGAACCAGACCCAACCCGCCAAACCCGTGTGACCCGTTTATTATTTTAAAATTAAAAATAATAATATAATAATAAAATTTTAAAATAAATAAATTACTAATTAATTAAATAAATTTTAAACGGGTTGGAGACAGGTTTTCCTGACCCGTTGGTAAACGGGTCGAACCCGACCCAACCCGATTAAGCCTCGAACCGGTCATGACCCAACCCGACCCGACACATTGCCACCTCTATGTGAAAGTATGTTCTTTGACAAAGTACTTATGCACCTCACCTGCACAATAGCACCTCACCTACATGTCTTTCAGATGATTTGTAACTAAACAAGCCATTATAGACACAATAGCACCTCATCTACACAATAAAATTTGTAAGTGTACCGTTAGGTTGTAAGATGTACACTTACAAGTCTCTGAGATGATTTCTAACTGTGCACAAGCCATACTTGTTGGATTTATTAAAATACTCGTAAATGTTTTGTTTTTTGTTACTTGTAAATGTGTACAACACCACCTCGCATGCACAAAAGAATATATCCATATTCGTACAAGTTTTTTTACTGTAAATAGGTAGGTTCCTTATGCTAAGCACATTTGAGAAATTCCCATCCACGACGAGCCAAAATGTCTGGACTTGGAAATGATTGTCGTGTAGATCCTGAAGCGCTCATCGAAGAATGGACGTGACTCAGCAATCGAGCAAAGCCTCTCATCACTAAATGTCACAATCGACATTTGCGTGTCCCTATGCAACGCGTACAAATAATGCCAAGAGATAACATTTACCAGCTATACCTTGCCATTGAGCGCATGCATCGTGAGCTGAAAAGGATGCGAGTAAGAATTAGAAGGGACAATCACTTCATTACTTTGCACTTAATATGAGTATTCCAGTTGAAGACATTGCGAATAATTTTCCAGATTCTCTTATATATGATTCAGAGATATCGAATGAGTCAGATTCATATATGTAACTGAATATCATATAATGTATTTATGTTGTAATTGTGAGTTTTGTTGCGTAGTAAGTCTAAGCCATCTCTTCAGCATTGTAATCCCCCATTTAGCCTTACATCGAGCGTATGAGGAGTATTTCTGGTCTGATGAGAACGAAGGAGAATTAAGGGAAGATGAAGAGCAGATTCTTCTTCTGTAATGTAGAGCTAACCTCTTATAAAAAGGGGTTTTCTACCTTATGTCTATGATAATCAAATCCAGATTCCTGGGTCTTCATATTGTCTTCACTAAAGGCTATTCTTTGAAGATTTTACATGCATATAACCAGTTATAAAAATATTATCCACAACTGTTGAGGTAAAAATATTAACTAACATGAAAACTCATACTATAGAATACTTAAATAAAATACATATATTGTAGAATACTTATACTATATCTTAGCTGACATGAAACCTCATACTATAGAATACTTATACTATAGAACACTTGTACTTTTATATAGAACACTTGTACTTTTATATAGAACACTTATACTATAAAATACTTACACTATAGAATACTGAATGGCAATTGTTTGTTATGTGGAACAGTTACGAGTCTTTCAGGACTTGTAACTGTTCACGTGTGACTTGCTTGAACTGTCAAGTGAATCATTACTGCGGTATGGGGGGTTGTGTGCTAGATTCAATGACTCATCTTGTCAATGAAAAGTAATAGGGAGTTGTGTTCATCCAAGGAGATTTTATATGGGAGGTGATTTGTCAAATCTAAATGTACAAACAAAAAAGAAATTGAATACATTTAGTTCACAGTTGGTTGTTCATTATAAGTACACATATTAACAGTGTTGGAGTTATTACTTGTAATATTGAGAACTGATCCTTCATTTTCAAGGCAACATGAACAACCGATGGAATGGCAACGTGAACAACAGAAGGAGGTGGAACAACGGTGATCGGAGTAGGTTGGTGTTCCAACAGACACAACCACGAAGCCCATCGCGTGACCTTGTTAGGGAGTGGCGTCACTAGCATTCGCTCGGTGAAACGTTGGAAAAAGAATTATGTCACTACCGACAACCAGTTCCTAAACGTAGGTCTTTACAATTTTCATCTAATAGCGATCGAAATATAGAACAAGCCTTGCCCTTGATGAAAAGTGAGAACAAGCATATGAATCAATGCTCCATTAGGTCAATTAAATTACATATGCTGAAGAAAGATTACGAAGAAGTAGGCTTGAGCGAACCACTAGCGCAGGAGATTAGCGATAATTTGGATAAATATCAAACAGAGTCAGACCTCTCGGATGAGTCCACTCATCAGCAGGGAGAATGTGATTCTGATGACTTTGATTTTCAATCTCATCCACCAAGGCGCTGAATCCGATTAGATTCATGTTTATGGATCGTGTCTGTTGTTTATGCATCATTTGTATGAGTTAAATTGTTGGATTAGCTGAATGATCACTTTCATGTTTTGACAGTATGCATCTTATAAATTAAACACCGGTATTTTAGGTATGAAACCTTCAAAGTTCACTACAAAGCTTATTACAAATACATTACTAAAAAAGAATTAAAAGTCAATTTATCAACCGAATCGTTCCGACTATTGTGCCCTTCTGAATTAGTCAAACAACCAATAATACATGGAAATCTTAAAACACGTCCACAAGTACAGTAACCAATAAATGT
>JAUPMG010130651.1:0-11504 GCA_031762675.1 Pachysandra terminalis | reverse complement strand
ACTGAAATGAATCAGGTGGGGTCTACCAGGGGTATTTTGGTCATTTTCAAGAATCTTTGGGATTTTCAGGGATTTCTTAGGAATTTGAGTACATGGTAGAGATTAGATTCAGATGCTGATTTGGAGTTGCTGATTCTCAAGCCGAGTCTTCTGGGAGCTGCAAAACCTAGAGAAAGTCGCTCTCGTGCAAATTGGGGGTGTATACAGCCGTTTTGGAAACTTTACAAAAGAAATGGACCACTGTGGATAATGGAGAAATACTTTCTATACATCCACCTCCAGAACCTTTACAATTGTCCCCTGGAAATAATATAATCCTTCATACTTCAGGATACATTTAAATTCCTACATCAAATACTGGAGTTGAAATTCCATCTCCGTGTAATGATTTAAATATGCTTTATAAGCAAAACAATTATACAAATTTAATGCTTCAAACAGTTGGTAATCATTTATTACGAATAGAAAGATCTACTGATCAACTTATTTCCCAAAATTATAAGGATATGAAGCCATCCTCCATTGAACCATCTTCAATCAAACCTCCACTAGAAATATCTGGTTACAAATTAACTAAATCGCAACCAACTGAAGAATTTGTTGATATGTTAGCTGATAAGTTAAAAGCTTTAAAGCTTCCAAGTGTTTCAGTTCTAAATCAAAATTCTAAAGAATCTAAATCTGAGGTTTCAGATAAAGAAAGTGATATCACTCCTCTTGAACTTCAAGAATTAGAAGCTAATTTTACTCCTAATCCTCCTAATTTAGAACTCAATAAAATCAATTTTGATCGAAGAAATCCTAAAACTACTTTTTCTGGTCGCACCAAGAATTACTATCCTAGAGCCACTCCTGTAGATATTCTATATGAAGAAGATTTCTTTCATACCCAAAAATCCTATTAGAATATAGATTCCAAAAGCGAATATCAAATCTTTCAAACTATACATGAAATGCTCATGTATGCAACTGTTGCTCCACAACAGGGTAATGAAGATCCCCAAATTGCCAAGTTTATTGTTACTGGCTTTACTGGCTATCTCAAAGGCTGGTAGGATAATATTCTGACTGATATTCAGAAAAATGCAATTTTGAATGCATCTAAAATTGTTAAGGATGCTCAGGATCAAGATACTCCTAAATCTAATGCTATCATGACCCTTATGCTATCCATTATTCAACAACTTATTGGTCCCGCATATGATGCTATCATGAGAATTGGAATCTTGTATTAGGATAATGTTAGATTTAAATGGATATCTTAAAAGTGAAAATAATCCTAAATTTATTTTATCTATTAATTAGTTATATATTATCTACAAGTGAAGTAGGATAATGTTAGAATAACTAATTGAAATAATACTTAATATTCTACTAATAGATAAGAGACCATTATCCTAACAATCTTAGCATAATAATCTATATCTATACTACTATTCAAAGTTTTTTTTTTTTGTTTCCTTCTTCTTCTTTTTTTTTTAAATTTTTTTATAAATACATTAGACGTCTCTTTATCTATCTAAAAGATAGGTAGAGTCCAACAAGATTTGGACTTTATCTAGGATAAATTCTTATAAGAGTTTGTAAGATGTTATATAAATATATCATATCATACGATACTACTGTTAAAGGAGAAAGTATTTTTAATATTGTTTTATAATTATAAATTATATATTTGAATTATCGTTTTTAACCTTATAAAATATGGTTATTTTTAAATAATCTTTTAATTCTCTATAAGTAATTATATATATTACTGTGAAATATGATATTTTCATACCTTTATTTATTTTTATTTTTAATTAATAAATTTTTCGATCAATTTTATGACTAAAAGACCATTATAATAAGGGACTTAGGATAATAATGGATAAGTAGATAAGACACCCTTATCCTAATATGATACTAATATATAAGTATATAAGAAATTATTAATATCTTAACAATCTTAGGATACTAATAGATAAGAAGAGACCATTGTCTACTAATCTCTAGTATTAAATTTATAGCATTATTATATTAGATAATTATAAAATTTAAAAATCAGACTAATAAAAAAATATAATTAGTAAAAGAAAATCATATTCCTAATTAACTAAAAAGATTCAAGATTCTAATTATATACACAATAAAAATTTAATAAATTAAACAATAAATAATTAAAAAATTAAGAATATTACTAATAAATTAAAGAATCTAAATAATAAAGAAAAATCAAGATTCTAATTATCAAAATCTATAACCTAAATCGACTTAGTTATAAGAATTTTACTAACAACTTAAAGAATCTAAATAATCAAGATAAATCAAGATTCTAATTATCAAAATCTAGAACCTAATGGATTTAGAAAATTTAACTAATTAAATTTTAAAAATTAAGGTTTTAATTAATAATAAAAATTAATATTTTATTTAATTTCAAAAATCAAAATTCTTACTAATTATAAAAATTAATATTCTATTTAATTATAAAAATTAAGATTGTAACTATAATCATGAACCTAAGAATTTAAAATTAATTGTAAAATATCATTATCATAATTATCTAAGGATAAGTCGACTTTTTGTAATCAACAATGTAATAAATTAGATATTAAGGTAATTTTATTACATATTTTTATTTTAATATAATATTAGAATACCTTTTACAAGATAAGTTAACAATAAGATAAGTTGAAGATTCTAGAAGGCAATATTTTTTTTATATAATTAAAAAAATTATATACACAATAAAAATTTAATAAATAAAAAAATTAATAATAAAAAAATTAATAATATTACTAGCAAATTAAAGAATCTAAATAATAAAGAAAAAACAAGATTCTAATTATCAAAATCTATAACCTAAATCGACTTAGTTATAAGAATCCTACTAACAACTTAAATAATATAAATAATCAAGATAAATCAAGATTCTAATTATCAAAATCTAGAACCTAATGGATTTAGAAAATTTAACTAGTTAAATTTTAAAAATTAAGGTTTCAATTAATAATAAAATTAATATTTAATTTAATTTCAAAAAATAAAATTTCTTACTAGTTATAAAAATCAATATTCTATTTAATTATAAAAATAAAGATTGTAACTATAATCATGAACCTAAGAATTTTAAATTAATTGTAAAATATCATTATCATAATGATCTAAGGATAAGTCGGCTTTTTGAAATCAACAATGTAAGAAATTAGATATTAAGATAATGTTATTCCATATTTTTATTTTAATATAATATTAAAATACCTTTTACAAGATAAGTTAACAATAAGATAAGTTGAAGATTCTAGTAGGCAATATTTTTTTTATATAATTAATAATATAATAAATGTTATTAAAAATAGATAACTAGCTTCTACTGTACGTTAATAAATTTTTTATTTTAAAAATTATTTACAAACACACGTTAATAATATGCTTATTGATATCTCAATATAAAATTTATATATAAAGATAAAAATAAATCTACTATATAATTAAAATGGATATAAATTTTTAAAAAATAGAATAATAAAAGTGAATCTTATTGAATTACGTATTGTGAAATATAAAGGTTATCAGATAATAAAAGTGAATCATTACTTTAAATTCTAACATATATTAATGGTCAACCTTCACGTGCAATGCACGTGCTTTTTTTGCTAGTACTATTAAAAGCAACTAGTATTTTTAAGATTTTTTTCGGTATATTTTTATTATTCAAAAACCTCTTATTTTCATTAAGTTTATAAAAAAATGCTATCTTTTTTTTTTTAATTAAAATGCCCCCTATTTTCACTAAAATTAAAGAAAACCCCTATTTCACTAAAATTCCACCTTATTTTAAATAAAAACCCTATTTCACTAAATTCTTCCACGTTTTCACCCATAAATCCTATCTCTTTTTTTTTTTTTACTTAAAATCCCCCATATTTTCACTAAAAATAAAAAAATCCCTATTTTCACTAAAATTCCACCTTATTTTAAATTCTTCCACCCACGTTTTCACCCATAAATACTATCTCTCTTTTTTTTAACTTAAAACCCCCTTATTTTTACTAAAATTAAAAAAAAAACCCTATTTTCACTAAAAGTCTACCACCCACATTTCCACCCATAAATCCTATCTCTTACCTCTAATTCTAATCCCACTATTGTTTTGAACTAAAACTCTTCAATTTAAATAGCAATAATTCTATTTTTACTAAAACTTTTCCATCCCACCTATGTTAAAACTCTTCCACCCATAAATCTTATCTCCTACCCCTAACTTTAATCCTCCTATTTTTTGGACTGAAACTCTTCAATTTAAATTTCCTTTTTAGACTAAAACTCTTGTAATTGGACTAAACTACCCCTAATGTATTATATTCTAACGAGTTCTATCCTAACAAGTTACTTCAATTTTTGATATCCTACTTCAATACCTACCATCATTAGATAAGTTTCTCATAATTTTAGTATTCTTCTCATAATTATCTAATACTCCTATCAGATATAGAGGTGGCAATGGGTTGGGTTGTAAACAAGTTAGGCCGGGTTTAGCCCATTTACCAACGGGTCAAGAAAACATGAACCTGAACCCAACCCGCCAAACTGTTTAAATTTTAATTAATTAATTAATTAAATAAATTTTAAATTGATAAAATTTTAAATCATCCACAATTTTAAAATTTCTGCACCGTTGATCAACAAGCTTCCAGGTACGATCGACTCGCTTCTTTTAGATAAGTTTCCCCCCTCTGATCTGATTGTGAATGCACTAAGTAGGGCTGTAAACGAGCCAAGCCGAGCCGAGCTTTGCCCAACTCAACTCAGGCTTATAAATCTCTAGCAAAGCTCAGGCTTGTTAAAAGTTTTTAGGCTCCGAGCTTTGCCCAGCTCGGCTCAGGCTCGTAAAAACTCGGCTCGCAAAAAGTTCGGCTTATAAAAAATCGGCGTCGTAAAAAAATTTAGATTAATACAAATGCATTAACATGCTGAACACGCACCCCCTTATGCCCTCTTAAATAATAATAGTAATTCTAATTAGAAAAGGAACTAATCTCCTATCAAATAAAAACTTACTAAACCAATCTAAATTCCTCTGTATTGCTTTATACGACTAATTCAAGTTTCAATAAATTAAACTTTAATTAATTACTATTTCCTGTATGCTCTTTATTAATTATAATCTAACCCCTAATTCTACACTTTCACTACAAGTTCACTTATATGTAGTTAACTTTATCGTCCAAATTATTTATAAATCATTCTTATGTATGCATTTGATTGTGAAATATATATCGTGGACCTGATGATGGTTGATTGCTGGACTCCAAGTATGATAATGCTGTGGATTTGCTGAATTATGTTTTATGATGTAGATATTACTATATGATTACCTTCATGCCATGATAATTGCCATGATGTTATATTCTGTTTGGATTAACGTTGTTCCATGAGGATGGTTTTCGGAATTTGTTTCTTATATGGGCTTTCCAAGCTCACTGCAATGTTTCATGTTGCAGATTAAGGGAGATTGGAAGATTGCGTGGATTTGATGTTGTCTAGTTTTATTTGCTGCCTTTTTCCATAATAGAACTATGTAATAGGGTTTGTTTGGGATAGTTGATTTTGTGAGTTGTAGGCTCATCTGAAGCCAAGTTTTGATTTATTAGATTTATATACTTTGTCTTCCGCACTCTGATTTGATTAATAGAAGAAACGATTACATTTATTACGGATTGTTGTTATGAGCGCATTCCATCGTTGGAAACCCAAAGGCCTCACCTCATGATCCGTGCCACCCACCTAGGGATCGATTCGGGCACCGGGATTCGGGGTGTCACACCGGTGGTGCCTGCTAATGGGCCGCGATTTGGGAAATTTCTGGGTTCTTGAAACCCTACCTTTTTGCTATCAAAATCAACCACCATTGGTTCCAATGTTCCATAATCAGTATACCAACCACATTACACAATCAAACCAGGCTAAACATCATTCACACAACAACCCAATTCAATATGCATTTAAATCAATATGATCTTAATCAAGATAAATCATGTAAAACACCAAGATAGCACAAACAATGAGGTCAACATGCATTCAATCACGAGGACAATAACGACATCCCAAGAGAACTATACAGAAAATGAATCTTACCTTGCAGTGTTCTTAGGTTTGGATCTGAGATCTAAACTTCTTCTTTTCTCTCTTCCTATTCTTCCTCTCCAAGGCTAAGGGCGGTTAGGGTTTTCTCTAACCCTCTCTAATCTTTTTTTTTCTCCAACCCAAAACCCTAATCCTTTCTTTCTCTTATGCTGAACACGCACCCCCTTATGCCCTCTTAAATAATAATAGTAATTCTAATTAGAAAAGGAACTAATCTCCTATCAAATAAAAACTTACTAAACCAATCTAAATTCCTCTTTATTGCTTTACACGACTAATTCAAGTTTCAATAAATTAAACTTTAATTAATTACTATTTTCCTGTATGCTCTTTATTAATTATAATCTAACCCCTAATTCTACACTTTCACTACAAGTTCACTTATATGTAATTAACTTGATCGTCCAAATTATTTATAAATTTCTGGATCCGGGTATCGACAGTCTTCCCCCCTTTAAGAAATTTCATCCCCGAAATTAGTCATGCTTGGTTTCTAAAACACTCAATCCTACAATCAGTTATGCTTGGTTATGATATTCTTATTTTATATCAATTCGGTATACAACACTAGCAATCATATCATATTAACTCACGCAACAAGAATGTAAATCAGAAATCAAACACGCGAGTGCATTGCATACCTTCAATCATTGCGTTAGCTACACCGCCCTCGTACTCATCAGTTTCGCCAATTATGACATTGACTCTCCCCTATTGAGGTGATCGTGTCGTTGCTACTAGATGTTCTCCACCTTGCCTTAGTAGTTGAGGATAAAACCTTTGGATGTGTCTCATCCTTCCACAGTTGTAACACTTAGGTGGCGGGCATGGCTGAGGTGGTGCCACAACACGAGTCGTAGTGTCAACTGGATTAGGCCTCTCCAAAGTCTTCTACTTCTTCTCAGAGTTTTTGCTCTCCTTCTTGATCTCTTGATCTATGATTCTTCCTTCCATCACGGTTACTCCTCTTCTCGTCCTGCTCTCGATGATACCTATCACTGTCTCTCTTCACCATCCTCGCACATTCTAGAACATCTGAGTATGTCCTAAAACGTTGGGGTACTACTCTTTTCCTAATCGACAGTCTCAAGCCTTCTTCGAACTTGGCAGCCTTGTTAGCCTCATCTGCGATCATGTGAGGTGCAAACCTCGACATCATTACAAATCAGGCTTCATACTGCGCAACCGTGAGAGGTCCCTGCCCCAACTTCATGAATTCCGACACCATATGCATCATATAACTACTTGGAAGTAGGTATCTAGGAACAGACTCCTAAATGCCTCCCAAGTCATCACCGCCTTCTTATTTCTCTCCATCATGTCCCACCAGTGGAGTGCCTCGCCCTTCAGTATGAACGTAGCTAAGGACACTCTCTGGTTATCAGGACATCCCATGGTCCTGAATACCCTTTCCACATGTAACAGCTAGTCTTGAGCCTGATGTGGCTCACCTAAACCCTCAAAAGTCAATGGAGTAAGTTTCTTGAACTTCTCCAACCACACCACCGGTGACCTAACCACTTCTCTCTGCTCGGTTCTGACTTGTTTCTCCATTTGATCCCTCTGGAGAGCCACCATGTCTCCCAGAATCTGATATACTCCAGCCAACTGAGGATCAGCATCAGCTCTCACCTCAGAAGATGACCCCTCACCAACCGTAGCTCTCCTCCTACCAACCATCTACAAACCCAAAACAAACATCAAGTCTTTTAGCCTACCACTTCACAACCTATAGGTCTCATAAACGGTAAATCATACATGTAATCACATAAGTATAGGAAACAAGCATGTTATGGACACAACATACAATTTCAATCATGTGGATCCTAATGTTCTCCTCTATGTTCTCTTAACCCTAGGTAACTTAACCTAGAGCTCTAATACCATTTGTCACGCCTTAGATCTCGTGGCATTAATCCCTAGGCGAGGCACGAATCATGAGGTGAGACCTTCGGATTCCCAACCGTGGAACGCGGAACACCATAAAAAATCCAGCAATGAAAGAAATAAAAAATACTCTTATTGACCCATCAGAGTGCGGAAGCAAAAATCTAAATCAAAAACAACTATGGCTTCAGAAGAGCCGAAATCCCAACAAAATCGAAATATCCAATCCTATTACATCCAACTACCATAAATATTCAATCCTATTACATCCAACTACCATAAAGGTTCATGAAACAAGGAAACTCTAAAACTGATGTAAAAGCATAGCAGCCACATATAGTTCCTACTCAACCACATCCCACCTCAACCTGCAACATAGAAAGTTGCGTGAGCTTGGAATGCCCAGTAAAAAACAATTATGTCATCCATCCTCATGGAATAACGTTAGTCCAAACCAAAAATAGTAATATCATGGCAAACATAAGGAAATAGATACACTCATACATCATCACCTCACAAGACAATTCTTAGCATCATAGTCAAATCATTACGGGAACGTTAAGAGTAGTAATTAAAGATTAAATCATGCAATACAATACACAACCAATGGATGCTAATGAATGCAATCCCTAGTGATCAGCCAGTCTTATCGAGTAACTTTCACCTGAGATTCCACGTTCACAGTTATCACCTTTCATTTGCACCTCCCACATCGTATTTTTGTAGGATTTTCAATCTACCGAGCTCAATTCCCGTAGCTATTTCTTGCATTTAGGGGTATTATCCCAGGGAGGCCTTTACCAAAAGACGGTTACCCACAACAAAGAACTCAACCTCAATCTGTCGCTGCCCGATTGACCGAACGAGCTACTCCACATAATAGTAGGATTTTCGGTGATAACGTCCTTCGGAAACTATTTGTGCGCCCATACACAAAAATAATCCACCGGAAGCCATCACAAGTATCATTTCCAGCAATAAGTCGGGTTTCCAGTGATAACATCCTTCGTAAACTATCCATGCGTCCATACACACGAATAATCCATAGGATGCCATCACGAGTATCCTTTCCACAATTATAGATGCATAATAGCTCACATGCTTGAAGGTAAATCAAATCAATCAACAATACACGTTACAATCACCAAAACACATGGGGTCACACCCCAAGTCATATGGCTCAAATTCCCAAACCGATGTTCATCAAAACCAGTCCAAGATTCCATCGGTATGCTCACCGGTGTATCGGTGCCTATCGGTGGGGACCTCTGTGCTTTTAACTCCCTGTCGGCAGGCTCACCGGTGTACCAGTGCTTGCCGATGGGCCGCGATCTGGGAAATTTCTGAGTTCTTGAAACCCTACTTTTTTGCTATCCAAATCAACCACCATTGGTTCCAATGTTCCATAATCATTATACCGACAATATTACACAATCAAACTAGGCTAAACATCATTCACACAACAACTAGATTCAATATCCATTTAAATCAATATGATCATAATCAGGATAAATCATGTAAAACACCAATATAGCACAAACAATGAGGTCAATATGCATTCAATCACGGGGACATTAACGACATCCCAAGAGAACTATATAGAAAATGAATTTTACCTTGCAGTGTTCTTAGGTTTGGATCTGGGATCTAAACTTCTTCTTTTCTCTCTTCCTTTTCTTCCTCTCCAAGGCTATGGGCGGCTAGGGTTTGCTCTAACCCTCTCAAATCTTCTCTCTCTCTCTCTCTCTCTCTCTCTCTCTCTCTCTTTCTTTTCTTTTCTCCCACCCAAAACCCTAATCCTTTCTTTCTCTTATGCTGAATACGCACCCCCGTATGCCCTCTTAAAAAATAATAGTAATTCTAATTAGACAAGGAACTAATCTCTTATCAAATAGAAACTTACTAAACCAACTAAATTCCTCTTTATTGCTTTACACAACTAATTCAAGGTTCAATAAATTAAACTTTAATGAATTACTATTTTCTCCTATACTCTTTATTAATTACAATCTAAGCCCTAGTTCTACATTTTCACTTCAAGTTCGCTTATATGTAGTTAACTTCATCGTCCAAATTATTTTTATAAATTTCTAGATCTGGGTCTACATTAGTCACCCTCATAAGACTAAGAGTTTTGTCCCCTTCGAAGGACAACGATATGGCTCTGTCACACAGCATAATCTACATTATAACAACTTTTAATGTGACAATATTGGAAATTGAATTAGTCCTAACCATAATATACTCCATTCAATTTTACTCATTTGACAAATAAAAAGTGCACGATAGTATTATTATTTTTTTAGAAAGGGTAAGTTCCAGGTTTTGTTATAAAATGAGAAAAGAAAAAGAAGTTACAAACCACAAATAGTGGTCGACATCAATCAAACAAAGGGAAATGGGAAAGACATTCCAACAGAAGCAATGAAATGAAAACAGTGACAATAGTTGTACCTTAGCCAAGAAGGGAATAAAACAACTGCAACCTGCAAGCACAAGGTATGAGAGCGGGAGGAGAGAAAAGAGGAATCGAAAGGGTACAGGACATGAAGCAGCAAGTTCCCATGCAAATCAGAGAAGAGGTCAACAACCGCAGGGCAACAAAGCATGATAGTATTATTTGATATATACGAAGTCAAACGTGCAACAATGAACTTTGCATAAATTCTTTAATTTTGATCTTTGTAGCATACATCCATGCTGTAGCTTTTATTAATAATATTATTAAACATTTGATCCATGAATCATGCTTTCTTATTGAATCTGGTGGATACAAGCAATTTCTTTTTTAGTTGTAATATCGTATGTGCCTCCTGAGATTATGCAATTAAGTTTTTTCTTATTCATTTTACTGTGCTCATGAATTCTTTATTTGTTAAGTTCACTTATGTTGACATATGTTTTTCAATTTCCTGTTAAATTTGTAAACCTTCTATTTTTTTTCCTTGATAAGCTTAGTATTCAAGCAGGGAGAAGATTCAAACCAATTATTCCTATCATGGTTTCAAGGATCGGCCGATACCGGTCTGGATCGGGACCGGACCATACTGGTCCGGTTCCAACCCACGATACAAAGGAAGTATATGGACCGGCGGTCTAGTGACCAGTTCGGGCGGTCCGATGACCGGTCCCACCGATATTGCCGGTCCAGCGTCCGGTACCGCCGGTTTGCTGGTCCGGCGACTGATACAACCGGTCCGGCAGTCGGGCGACCGGTTTCACAGGTCCGTCCGGTCCAATGACTGATTCCACCGGTCCCCGCCGGTTTTAATTTTTTTTCAATTTTTTTTTATCTATACCAGATCCAGGCCGACTAGTACAAATCCGGATCGGAACCGGATGGGATCGGTCCGACGACTGGTTCCGGTCTTTAAAACATGGGTAAATTGCACTTACACTCCCTCAGTTATCTGACACTGGCAGATAGACCCCCTGTGTTTTCTGAAATGGCAATGACACCCCTTCCAGCCAAAATAATTGATAAAAGA
>JAUPMG010130640.1:0-11505 GCA_031762675.1 Pachysandra terminalis | reverse complement strand
GTCATGGTCCGTCCAAGCCGGGTCTCGGAACCGAGATTGGCGTAGCATGGCCTCGACATCAGCCATGGTAGCAAAAGAAGGTATAACATGGGAGAGGGGATTGTTGATGGGAGGTGGTGGGGTGCTATGAACTGGGGGTGGTAGTGAGGTATATGCGCGGGATCGAAATAGTGGAGGGGTGTATGCGGCCGCTGAAGGTGCGGGCGGATGAGGCGGTACAAGTGGTGGGGGCATGTCAGTATGCGCAGCCTCCGCGGGTCTGGCTGTGTCATCTCGGGAGGTGGAAGGCTGCCGGGTGTGCCTGAGGAGTGGTGGGCTGCTGGCTGGCGCTCTGCTGCGCTACCATGACCATGAGCTGCTGCTATATGAGCCACAACGCATCAGCAACGGAAGAAGCGGAGTCAGGGGGTTGGAGTCCTGGGTGGGGAGCACTCGGGGGCAGTGGAGTCAAGAGGGGAGACTCGCGGGGTGTAGTTGGAGCTTCAAGGGAGGGCTCTCCACTAGGCTGGCGGCCGTCCTGGTCGCTGGCAAATGACTTGCCCTGGTTCGTCTCTGAGGGAAAACGCTGCATCTTCTCTGGGATACGATCCCGGTTATGGAACTGAAAGCATTTGAAAGGTCAAACAAGGATGGTAGGGAAACAAAAACAGGTCCCCAGTGGAGTCACCAAAAGGTTGATCCCCAAAATGGTAGCCTAAGCCGGATTACTTAGCTTAAGTAAAACGTACAGGTGTCAGCACCTGGGAGGCTTACTAAGCTCTGGGTTGAACCGGTTCGATTACCTGTCTCACGCCGGCCTAAACCACGGGGTGGCCGTTCCGGGGGAGGTTTCCCTGAAAGGTTGGTTTTAACAGAAAAGGTGAGGGCCGGGATCGGGGAAGAAGAACCTCAGGAAGGTGTCAGAGAAGCTGCAGAGCTCTAATGGCCGTCTCAAGAGTTCAAGCATGGGCAATTTTTCTCCCCTTGGGAAAGTTAGTCTTTACTCCAGGGGAGTGAAGGCTTTTATAACCTTCCTCCCTTGGCCGAGTCCTATCATCAAGTGACAAGTGTCGAGCATGCCGGATGCCACAAGGACACCTGTCACCACGGGATAGGCTGCGAGTGCGGCCTACAGCTTTATCCAATCCCATCAGTCGCTTAAGTAGACTTCTGCCGTCCGCCCGGGCTAATGGGACGGTTTCTCTGGCCCCCTTTCTTGTAAGGGTTTTCTTGAATCCCCCCCATTCCCCTCTCTGATTGGTCTAAAACTTGTGTAATGATTGAGATTTTGTGGGCGGATCGTCAATCCGTCAAATCCAAGCACCGCTCGTCTGGGCTTCCGTCGTTCACCTGGATCGGCGGGATTTGTCCCGCCGCTCTTTTTCCATGAAAAAGGAGTTTCTTGGTTTCTGTTCCCTCCTTGTCTTGCTTGGACCAAAGGTTGTGCAATGATTGCTCGGACCAAAGGTCATACCATGATTGAGAACCGCGGAGCGGGAGACACAAACCTGGATCCCGTGCGTTTTCCAATCCGTGCCTCGGAATGAAGCAGAGATCCCTTCAATACTTGAGTATTTGCTTACTGGGCCGTTCAGGAAGCCGCCCCTCCTCCCCTCTTTGGCGAGAGGGAACAACGCCTTTAGCTTTTAAGGGTGGAAGGCCGGACCTTCCTGAATGGGGGCCTTATACCTGGGCAGGGGTTTGCCTTTGCATCTGGTACGGGGTTTACCTTTACCTTTGGGTCTGCTAGGGGTTTAGCCCGGCCTCGTGACCTTTGAAAGGGGTCTACCTTATATCTAGCCCTAGGAGTTTAATTTGGCCTCAGGATCCGATAGGGGGGTTAGCCCTACCTCATGACCTTTAAAAGGGGTCAACCTTGTATCCGGCCATAGGGGTTTAATCCGACCTCAGGATCCGGTAGGGGGGTTAGCCTTACCTCATGACCTTTAAAAGGGGTCAACCTTGTATCTGACCATAAGGGTTTAATCCGGCCTCAGGATTTGGTAGGGGGGTTAGCCCTACCTCATGACCTTTAAAAGGGCTCAA
This sequence comes from Pachysandra terminalis, assembly GCA_031762675.1. Taxonomy (NCBI): domain Eukaryota; kingdom Viridiplantae; phylum Streptophyta; class Magnoliopsida; order Buxales; family Buxaceae; genus Pachysandra; species Pachysandra terminalis. The sequence continues at coordinate 9,480 of JAUPMG010130640.1, read as the reverse complement.
TCTTGTATCCGGCCATAGGGGTTTAATCCGGCCTCAGGATCCGGTAGGGGGGTTAGCCCTACCTCATGACTTTTGAAAGGGGTCAACCTTGTATCCGGCCATGGGGGTTTAATCCGGCCTCGTGCAAAGCTCTGCACGCCTAGGGTGATTTGGCCTGTATGGCTCCCCAGTCAATGCCATGTGGCGCGGATGCATTGGCTCAATTTGAATTTACAAAAAATGGGGTCATCATTTGCCCCTTGCGCTTAAACGTGCTGACGTGACACATTTTGAGGTCAAGTTCCGGCGCAGTGATCCGCTGCAGCCTGTACCTTCCTCATGATTGGTCGAGCGGCGGAGCCGTTGAAAAGGCAATCGTCGCCTGGCCTCCCCAGGCGTGTTGAAGAAGCAACCTTAAATGCAAGCTGAGGTGTCATGCCGGGGTTGGGCTACCGTTTCGTTGCCTCGGTACCCGCTAGACCGTCGTTTGACGGGCCCCGTGCAGTCCCATCATTTCTCTTTTTTAAAAGGGGATGAGCGGCCTGGAGTCCAAGTTTACCTACTGTTCATCTTTTTCCCAAATTCTCTCTTCTTCAACCTCAAGCTTTCTGCTACCTTTTCCTTCAATACTCTCTGAAGAAATGGCGCCCGTGAAGAGCTTGGGGAAGAAGAAGGCTGAAGCTGCCGGGAGCGGTGCTTCTTCGGAGTCTCCCTGAAAATCCTCCGATTTCTGGGTGGGAGCGCAATATTGGATTCCACCAGTTTTGAAGGGTGAACAAGCTTTGTGCAATCCATACCCAGAATTTCCTGGGGATATGGAAGAGAACTGCAGGGTGTTCAAGGACGTCCCCTACTTCCGGATCTCAAGGGGGGACTATCCTTGTTCCCCTGTTGGCTTTAGGTCCCATCTGGGGGTCTTGAATGGCTACGAGAGCTGGTGCCGGGCGGTGCTGGCTAACCGGGAGTGGAGCCAGAAGCTGAAGCAGGCTGGCATCCATGACGCGGTATGTGCGTCGCTGTTCGACGTCTCCCGGGACAATGACAGCCTGAAGGAATTGGTGCTGAAGTGGAGCCCGCACACCCACACTTTCCTTACAGCCTTTGGGGAGATTGCTCCTACCTTAGAGGATGTGGAGATCATGGCCTGCTTGTCAGTGTTGGGGACTCAAAACCCAGCACACATCTGACTCTCAAAGGAAGAGAAAGAGAAAGAGATTGAGGCCGTGCTGATGAGCGACATCCGGGAGTCGGCCAGAAGGCCGGTTATCAAGACGGGGACCGCAGTGGGCACCCTTGGCAAGCGGAGGACCAAGCAAGGGTGAATCCGCTACTTCTGGCGGGAGGAGGTTATCGACCGCTCAATTAAGACCCTCTATGTTGTGGATGGTGAGGGCAAGGACAACGCAGCGGCCTTGGAGGCCTTCATCACGCTGTGGCTGTCCCATTACGTCTTGCCGAGCTTCCCTGACGATAGGGTGAACGAGGCCGTGCTACAGATAGCCATCAAGCTGGCGCAGGGCGTGACCGTCCCTTTGGCTCCCCTGTTCCTGGGGAGCTTGTACGAGGGCTTGGACTTGCTGGCCGCAGATCAGCCCCGGCCCAGGGGGAGCGTGTCATTGAGACGGTGGTAGACGCCAGCTTCCTCCAGATGTTCCTCTGGGAGCATTACCCGAGTTACGCCCCCGCCAAAGTCCAAGAGGGCTCGGAGGTTGAAGGGGACCAGGGGCCCTACCCCCGGATGGCCTTCTGGTCCAGGGAGCGTCCCAGGACCGACATGAGAATCTCCTTTATCCTAGACCAGGAGATGGAGTTTGAGTTCCACCCGTACAGCCGGCAGATCAAGGACGTGGCACAGGGCATGGGGGCCAACTTCGAAGGGGGGGAGCTCATCCCGGTGTTAGCGTGGCACGAGCTCCCTCGGGAGATGCAGGTATACCTGGTGATCATACACCACGGCTATGTCCTGGGCGGGGTCGAGGCGCTGACCCTGTGCCCCATGGCCTACAACCCGGACCGGGTGGCGCGCCAATTCGGGATGGACTAGGCGGTCCCCTGGGTGGACATTTCTCCTGTCCCCAAACCCCGGGATATTAGTGAGAGGTTCACCCTGGCGGATGGGGTGAAGCACTTGATTGCCTGGGACGCGGTGGAGACAGCCCCGCTAGGCAAGAAGGGAGGGGCCATAGGTGCATGGCTGGAGCTGTGGGAGCGGCTGCTCAACGAGGCTACCATGTTCAACGAGCTCCCCCCGGCCCCAACAATGTCCTCAATCGATGCTCGGGATACGAGATTGAAGAAGGGCGGGGAGTCCAAGGGAATTTCCAAGGCGAATCCTAGGGTCGACCATTCCGGGCTTTGCTTCTGGATGTACCAGCCTGTAGTGGCTCCTGCCGCGGCCCACCCTGCAGCGGAGGGTTCTGGGGTTGTGGCCCCCGACGAGGGCGAGACTGCCCCGGGTCTTGTCACAGTGGCGATCCCTCCACCGCCCAGCTCCCTTCCCCAGGGGAGGAAACTGAGCAGCGCCGGGTCATCCGGGGCCTCCAAGCCTGCTGCAAAGGTAAGCTATACTTTGTGCTTCTGTTGCGCTTAGCTGCCTTGTGCTAAACATGGTTGTTTTGCCTGTTTTCAGGGGAAAAGCATCCCGACTGCTACCAAGGTGGCCTCTTCCGAGGTCGTTACCCTTCCCGACTCCCCAAAGAAGCCCGAGGAGGGGAAGAAGGCCGAGAAGAGACCGGTAAAGGCCCCAAGGCCTCCCAAGAAGGTAACTTTCTAACCTTGCCATAGAGTACGTGGTCCCGAGTCTGTACTCATTATTTCTTCTGGTGATCAGGTCGCGGATAGGCCTAGGGTCGACGTCCCACTGGCCTCGGTTCCTACGCCGCCCGGGGAGCGCCCTCCTCAGAGTAAGTCTCAGCACTTGCACACAATTCTTGTCTAGGGGCGGGATTACTATTCCTGGTTTCTTTTCAGGGCCCGCAGCCGCGTCGGGGCGCGATGGTGATTTCCCTCCCTGGACCCTCGGCAATCCCTTAAGGCTCTAGCGGGAGGTGGGGATCAAAGGAAAGGGCAATCAGCTGACCCTGGTAAGTCAACTTCTATTTTGTCTATCGGCCGCCAAAGGTCGGTTCCGTTGCTAAAATTTGCTGACCTATTTTACTTGTAGGATTTGGCCCAGTCGCTTCTGGAGCTGCCAGATGAAGCTTTGAGGCTGCCGAGAATGCCATTGAGCAGTCCAACAGGCCTGCGCTGGAGAGGAGGGTTGCGGCCAAGTGGGCTAAGCATCGGCCGGGGGTCCAGGGTCTCCGCCCACCATCCCGCATGACTTCCTCAGCTATGATCAAAGAGTTGAGCGACTACTAGCAGATGGAGGCGAGCAAGCCCCTGGTCGAGTCCACTCGTGTCCTTGAGATCAAGAACCGTCCGGCCCTCGAGGGAGACGAATCAGAGGTCGGAGGCACCCAGAGCGAGGAGTTGAACCTTGGCTTCAACGGTTCTGACTCTCAGCCGGGGATAGAGCTTCCCGCACACCCGGAAACTATGGAGGATTCTCTTGAGGCTACTGCTCATGCCTGCCGAGACGGCGCGGGTCTTCACCGAGGTTGAAGCCAAGGTTAGAGCCGTTGCTGAATCTGCGGTACTGGACCAAGCAGGGGATGCTAGCACCGTGAGTCCGCCTGGGGGTCCACTTGAAGATTAACAAGAGGGGAGGGCTCCAGAAGTGGCTATCTCTATTGACTCCCCTCCCGTCCCGGTCGTGGATGTGTTGGACACTCCTCGGGCGGCAACTCAGGAGGCGGACTAGGTGTCAACCCCGGTCCTTGAGATTATGGAGACTCCTGAGGATCCGGCCCCCTCTCCTGCGCCTGAGGCTGGGGACTTCCTTACTCCCCCAGGAGCCATTATCTCGAGCAGGCCGTTCCCCCTACCGGCCACCCCTCCCAAGCCGTCCACTCCATCAAGGGCGGCAAAGAAGCAGAAGACCGGTCCAGACAGTTACCATGCCTTCTCGCAATTTCAAGGATATCACGTTTCGGAGGAGATGGTGCACTGGATGGAGGTTATCTTCCGGACATATGGAGACGTCTCAGAGAAGGAGAAGGTTCCCCTGACCTGGGTCCGCAGCGGAGGCTACATTAAACTGTGCTCCCTGTTGGAGTCCATCTCAGGGACCAGATTCGAGTCTTTGAGGGGGACGTGCTCGAGGCATGGAGGGCGAGTGTCTCCGGGCTGGGAGACTTGGGCTTCAAAGTGGACTGGCTGAGAGATCATCTGTTCAACCTGGAAGAAGTCACAGCCCGGCAGATGCAGAGGTTCGGGCTTCAGAGCATCATTACCAAGGACACCCTCGCCATGTCTCTGCTACTCTAGACCCAGGAGAGGAAAAAAGATGAAATCGCAGCTCTGCGTCTGGCACTCGCTAAAAGGGAGGAAGAACTCCGGGGAATAGAGAACCGAGAGCAGCAAGCGGAAGAACGGAAAGAAGAGGCGTTTCGTCAGTTGAAGAATTTCGCTGATAGACGACCACTTTGTACTAAAAAGCTTGCTCTCGCGGGAGTTGTATATTTTGAAAGAAGATGAATAAAACCGATCATTTTGTTCTTCCTTTTCTTCTCCTTTGTTTACAAACTTAATAATAATAATGTTTTAACCACTTGCCGTTCACCAGCTCTTCTCGGGCGTTACCCTCAAAAGATAGAATCTTGTAATAACCGGAAGCATAAGCCTGAGTAATTTGAAAAGGTCCGTCCCACCAGGGCGCGAACTTAGGTTTAATAGTGTTTCTTTGCTCGAACCATGAGGTTCTGAGAACTAAACCACCCACATGGAAGTTTCGGGGGGACACCTTCTGATATGCCTTAGCAATGACTTGGTGATATTGTTGATTACGGGCAAAGGCCTTCTCACGTCTTTCATCGAGGTTGTCCAGCTCATGCATCCGGATTGCAGCTAAGTCATTACCATCCCAATCGATCCCGACTGCCTGCAACACCCGGGCTGAGGTGACCTGCAACTCAACAGGAAGCACGGCATCTGTCCCATAAACCAACGAGAAGGGGTAGCTTGGGTTGCACGATGCTTCGAGACCCGGTAGGCCCAGAGAACGTTGGGCAGATGCTCGCTCCACCGGGATTGGTGATCATAGGTCATTTTACTTAGCAGCTTGATAAGGGTTTTGTTCGTGGCCTCGGCCTGGCCGTTCACCTGAGGGTAGTACCCGGTAGACTTGAGATGTGTAACCCGGTACTCGGCTAGTAGCAACCGGACATGTCTGTTAAGGAAGGACAAGCCGTTATCCGTGATGATCCTCTGGGACGGCCCGGACCTGGTGATAATGCACTCCCGGATGAATTGTGCGGCTGCCTCCCCGGTCGCTCTCCGTAATGCGACGGCCTTAACCCACTTAGTGAAATACTCGGTGCCCACCAAAATCCTCGCGTGTCCCTTCCTGCTCCGGGGGTTGATGGGTCCAATCAAGTCAAGCTCCCAAGTACGAAAGGGCCAGGGCGTCAAAATTGATTGCATTCCTTGGGGAGGGCGCCTGGGGATGTCACCATGGATTTGGCACGGGGAGCACTTCCTCACATAATCAAAGGCATCATTCCTCATGGTCGGCCAATAATAATCGAGGGTTATTAGTTGGTCAAAAAGCTTCTCCTGTCCTTGGTGAGCCTCACAGGAACCCGAGTGGATCTCCCTCAGGACAATCTCGGCTTCCCGGGGCCCGACACACTTCAAAAGACGACCATTGAAGCTGACTTGGAACAAGTCATCCCCTTGTACTTGGAATTGCACCGCTCTTTTGCGGATCTTGTGGGTCTCCACCGCGCTTGCTGGCAAGACCCTGTCTTGCAGAAAAAGAAGAAAGGGCCGCCTCCAATCCTGCTCTGGGTATCCACTGGGCAAGCCTCCATTACATCAACCGGCCCCTGGCAGTCTGCACAGTCCCTCTGGACCTTTCGATCTCGAATTTCGGCAACTCTTCCTCCTCGGCCTTGGAGAAAGCCGCTAGCAGGTCAGCCATGGCCTGTCCGTGAATGGTATGGGGGTGCTCACAGACAATATCAAACTCGTACAACTGTAAGAGCCACTTTGTATATCTCCCTGTAAGCACGGGCTGGGAGAGCAGGTATTTGATAAGGTTCGCCTTGGTGCTCAAGTGGGTTGGGCATGCTAAAAGGTAGTGCCGCAGCTTCTGGGTCACGTGGGCTAGAGCTAGGCCGAACTTATCCAATACTTCAACTTGGCCCCCCAGAGGAGCCTGCTGACATAATATACCGGCCTCTCGGTTCCCTCAGCATCCTCTTGAGCAAGGAAACCTCCAAGAGCGCTATCTGAGGTGGCGAGGTAAATACGCAGAGGCTTCCCGAGTGAGGGCGAGACCATGGTGTGTGGGTGCTTCAAAACATCCTTGATCCTCTCAAACGTCTGCTGGCATTCTTGGGTCCACAAGAAAGGGGTCCCCTTGCGCAGCAGAGGCATGAGTGGGGCGATGTAAGCGGATAAGCCGGGTATGAACCTCTGGATATAGGAAATCTTCCCATGGAAAGACTTCAGCTGCTTGGGTGTCCGGGGCGGGCATAACTCGAGTATTGCCTTGGTCTTGGTAGAGTCTAGGTCAATGCCGTGCCGGTGTACAACAAACTCCATAAACTTCCTAGCAGTGACCCCAAAGGCGCACTTAGCCGGGTTCATCTTCAGGTTGTAGAGCCGGCATCTCTGAAAGACCTTGGTCAAGACCTCAAGGTACTCGTGCCGCTCCTTGGACTTCACAACAATATCATCTACATAATCTTCCACTTTTGCATGGATCATATCATGGAAGATGGCGGTCATAGCCTGCTGATAGGTAGCCCCGGCATTCTTTAACCCAAAGGGCATCACCGTATAGTGAAAGTTACCCAGTGGGGTGCGGAATGCGGTGTGGCGGGCATCATGATCGCTCATCCAGATCTGGTTATATCCACTAAAACCATCCATGAAGGAAAACATTGCGTGCCCGGCCGTAGCGTCTATTAGAAGGTCCATATTTGGCAGGGGAAACTCGTCTTTGGGGCTTGCCTTGTTGAAATCCCGGAAATCCACGCAACACCGGATCTGGCCATTCTTTTTCTTAACCTGGACAACATTCGCCAACCAAATCGGGTGCTGGACGGGTTTGATAAAACCGGCCTTCAAGAGTTTCTCCACTTCATCTTTTACCTACAGTTGGATCTCAGGTTTGAAAACCCGGGCGGGCTGCTTGACCGGTTTGACTTCAGAGGACAAATGAAGTCTATGGGTAACTAAAAGAGGGTCCAGCCCACACATCTCGTCATACGACCAAGCAAACACATCTTTGTATTCCTTCAAAAGATTGACAAGATTACACTTCTTCTCAGGAGATAGGTTGGTATTTACAAAGGTTGTCCGCTTCTCCTCCTCGCTCCCAAGGTAGACTTCATCCAGGGTTTCAAGGACGGACCTCACGCCATCCTCAAGGTGTTCGGGTGCGTCCTGTATTTCGAAGGCGGTAGCGGGGACGGGTCCGTCTTCATCACTGTAGTTCGAGTCCTCGCCGCTTGTCGTGAAGGCGTCTTCCTCAGCCTCTGATCCATCCTGGCCAGTATGGGGCAAAGTCGGCTCTGGTTTCTTGGTCTCGGTCCATAGTTTGTAGACAAATTGTCCATCCCCAAGCTTAACCCTAGTGCACCGGGCTCCAGAGGTGGAGTCGGTCACTGTCTCCTCAGCAGCTCTTTTCTGCCGTTCTCCATCTTTCTTCCTCTCTTCCTTCCGCTTCCTCTTGGACAGGCCAGGCTCTAGCAGTGCTATCTCAGGGTTGGCTTGAATACCAGGCCAGGCAGGCAGTTGGATCCCTCGAGGTTGGGACACCTGGCATTCCCCCACCGGGGCCAGCTTGTCGTACTCGGCGCAAGGTCAGTCTCATCAAAAGGGTACGGGATCGCATCAACCGTACCATATTTCCCTTCCTAAAGCCTTTGCAGCATTGGTGGAACATGGAAGGGACAAGACGGCAGCGGTGGATCCAGGGTTGGCCGAGGAGGATGTGATAACTGGGGCTGTTTTCCAACACGTGGAAGAGCGTCGGATGCTTGTACGGCCCCACCTGCAGCTCGAGGGTCATATGGCCAAGAGCGCATTGGCTCCGGGTGTCAAATTCGTAGATTCAGATGGCCTGAGGGACAATCCGACCTTCAGATACGCCAATGGCCTTCAGAATGCCAAGGGGGATGATGTTCAAGGAGGATCCAGCATCCACCATCGACCTCCTGATATCCACCTCCTGCAAGATGGAATTCAGGTACAAGGCCCGGCGGTGGTCCTCATCTACCACCATCATATCCTCTGGCCCAAAGGTGATGACGTCGTCCAAGGAGAAGTCAGCAGCACAGGCCCTCTCTGCATCCAGTAATGGCAATCTCTGGGCGTAAGCCCGCATGGCGATCCTCTCCTGTTTCGAGAAGCCCATCTCCTCGAGACTTCTCGAGCTCTCTCCTAACCACAGCCCCCATCTCAGAAAACAGCACATTAACCGCACCTCCCTTACCATTGTGGGCGGGTAGGGGGTCTACGTGTACCTGCTCGGGCCGGAGGTCCGCTTCACCATCAGCAACCCGGTTCTTGTACAACCTTCTCAGGGCATAGCATTCAAACGTGGCGTGGCGCACCTTCCGGTGGATTTTGCAGTACCGGGGGTCTCTCTTCTCTTGGGCGGTCGGCTCTCGGTCTATAGGGAGCAGCACGACACGGTTATCTCGGATCCAGCTCTCTAGCAGGACGTCCAGCTGGGCCAGGGTACAGTTAGGCGTTGGAGGGAAAAGGGCGGTCAGGCCTCGCCTCATTCCCTCTTCTTCTCTTTGGGGCTCGGCTGTCAGCATGGGCACTCTCAGCCCCTCGCTTTTTCTTCAACGACTTCTTAGCCGCGCTAGGTGCAACAACTGAAAGACCCGTCCTCCGGGCAGCCTCGATCAGGCGGGTAAAGTTCGGGAGTGCGATTCTCCAAATGTATCCTGTATTCCAAGAGCATCCCCATCATGCACATCTCCACGTATCGGGACTCCTTCTGGCTGTCGCTGCAGATCATTACCAGCCCCCGGAACCGCTTCACATAGGTCACCAAGTCCTCCGCGGGCCCCTGGCGTTCCCGGCTGAGCTCCACGATCGTGTAAAGTTCTTTTGTGACAAAGAATTTCTTGTAGAAGAGGGAGACCATGTCCTCTCAAGTGCAAACAGAGCCTGGTACCAGATTGTTGTACCGGGTGTAGGCTTTCTCAGACAGGGACTTGGAGAACTCCCTTAGCCAGAGGTCATGGTCAGCAACATGGGGTCCGAGAGCTTCAACAAAACGGCTGATGTGTTCCCGCACATTGCCGGTCTGGTCAGTGAACCTTTGGAACTTGGGGATCACGTAATCCTTGGGGTATGGCTTCTGAAGCAGTGAAGAGGGATATGGGGGGGGGAAGTCATTGTCCGTCCAATCCGGGTCTCGGACCCGAGATTGGC
>JAUPMG010130629.1:0-11505 GCA_031762675.1 Pachysandra terminalis | reverse complement strand
CAATCGACAATGGTTGTAGAAGTCTAGCTGATCTTATGTGTTCGGCTTTCACATGTTGGCAAGTGTGACACCGTGCCTCATACTGAGCTATCTCTCTCTTCATATCTGGCCACGAGAAATTCTAACGTAGATGTCTATACATCTTCGTGCTCCCTTGATGAATGGAGTAATGCGACTTGTGTGACTCGTCCAAGATCTCTCTCTTGACGTTCTGGTCCTCTGGTATGCAAAGTCGACCTCGGAATCTGATCAAACCATCTGGATGAACAATCCACTCTGGCTTTCAATCACCCACTGCAAGTGCTAGTAGATCCAAATCGCTCTTCTGAAGCTCTGCAATATGCTGCTCTAGTGATGGCTTGGCCACAAGGCTGAACAGATAACCACCACACTGCTGAGCTGTAGGCTGGGCTCCCAAGTCTGAGATAACCTCCTGAAGTCTCCACTCCTGTCTCATCAACTGTGTAAGAACTCCATGCGGTCTGCAGCTCAAAGCGTCTGCCACTATATTATCCTTCCCAGGATGGTAGCCAAGCGTTGAAATATAGTCATTCACAAGGTCTAACCACCTCCTTTGGCTCATATTCAGATCCTTCTGAGCGAAAATATATTTCAAACTCTTATGATCCGAAAACAGCTCGAACTCCTCTCTATACAAGTGCCTCCAAAGCTTCAAAGCGAAAATGACGGCGGCCAACTCTAGATCATGAGTAGGGTAGTTGCGCTCGTGAACTTTAAGTTGCCTGAAACATTCACCACAACATGACCCCCATGCATAAGAACAGCTCTTCTTATGCATCTTCTGATGCGTCGGTGTAGACATCCATCTTCTGGCCTGCAACTGGTACAACAAGAAAGGGTGCCGACGTCAATCTCTTCTTCAGCTCCTGAAAAGCAGCTTCACACTTCTCATCCCAGACGAATTTAAATTCCTTCCGAGTCAAGCGAGTCAAAGGAGCAGAAATCGATGAGAATCCCTCAATGATTCTTCTGTAGTAATCCGCAAGACCTAGGACATTCTTGATCTCCGATGCATTCTTAGGTCACTCCCAACCAATAACTTCCTCAACCTTGGCCAGATCGACAGAAATACCATTTCTGGATACCACGTGCCCAAGAAACTTGACCTCTTCCTTCCAGTAGTCACACTTCTCCAGTTTAGCATATAACTGGTGGTCGAACATAGTCTGAAGGACAATCTGCATATGCTCCTCGTGCTCCTCTACAAATCTCGAATACGCAAGAATATCATCCACGAAAATAACCACGAAGCGATCAAGAAAAGACCTAAACACCCGGTGCATATGGTTCATGAAGGCTGCTGGCGCGTTCGTCAAATCGAATTACATGACAACGAACTCATAGTGACCATATCGGGTACGAAAGGCCGTCTTCTGAATATCTTCATCTCGAATCCTCAGCTGATGATACCCAGATCTCAAGTCAATCTTCGAGCAGTACTGTGCTATGCTCAATTGGTCGAACAGATCATCAATCCTTGGCAACGGAAACTTGTTCTTCACATTGATTTGTTTCAGCTGCCTGTAGTCGATGCAATTCGTAGAGAACCGTCCTTCTTCTTCACAAATATAACTTGCTCTCTCCAAGGTGAAGTACTAGGCCTGATGAATCCAAGGGCAATCAACTCGTCCAATTGTGCCTTCAGCTCTTGCATTTCGATCGGTGCCATTCTGTAAGTCGCGAGCGATATGAGACTAGTATCAGGAATAAGCTCGATGTTGAAATCTACCTCCCTTTTAGGCGATAAACCCGGAATCTCTTGGAATACGTGACCAAAGTATCTCGCCACAGGAATCTCCTCTAAGGAGAGCTTCTGAACGCTTTCCATAGCATACATGAAGTCGGACTGATAATGATCCTTCTCCGATCCACGGAAAGTCAAACATCAGCCTCCAAGAAGACGAAACAGACTAGATTTCTGAAAATAGTCAATCCTAGCATGATAAGCTGAAAGTTAATTCATCCCAAAGATCACCTCGAACTCTGGCATATCTAACGCAATAAGATCTGACTCCAGGTTTTGGTCGCCTAACCTCACCACACAAGCTTTACAAACGTAGTGAAGAGTTGCGATACCCTCAATTGGGTTGGCAATACTCAAAGGATGGTCTAACACACTAGGGCGTAAACCTAGAAAAGCCATGCAACTAGTGGAGATAAAGGAATGTGATGCACCACAGTCAAATAATACGCGAACTGGAGTATGAAACATATGGATGATACCTTCCACCACGGCATTCGTAGTGTAGTCGTCTCGAGGAACATCGGTGTCGGTCAGGGCATGAACTCTGCCGTGCTGCGCAAGTCGAGGCTGTGCAGGTTGTCCCATCTCTCTGCGGTGCTCTGCAAAACCGTTGGAGGTGTCCTTCTTTGCCGCAGTTGTGGCAAGTCCTCGTCTCTTTCCCCGGAAACATCTTATCCTGAGGTGATAGGATCTGGAGTGGCACATCACGTGCTGGCCCTGCAAGTGCTACTTCATCTCTGGGAGGAGTCCTCTCTCATCGATGATCAGATCTCTGCTGCCTGTCCCACCCTGGTCTCGAGTGATAGGGCTGGTATCTTCCACTACCACTACTGTCGCTCCTGTCTGAATTGGGCTGATCCCTTCGCTGCAGATCTGTCCATATCCCTCTCAATATGCCTAGCGCATTCCAGAACTTCTGCGTAGGTCTTCAGACAGTAAGGAACGACTATGGATTGAATGGCTGGACGTAGACCTTCCTCGAACTTGGCTGCCTTGTTTGCCTCATTAGCAACCTTGTGAGGTGCGTATCTAGATTGCAACACGAATCGATCTTCATAATGGGTCACCGTGAGAGTGCCCTGGTCAAGTCACCTGAACTCGAAAGCCATCTGCTTCCTGTTGCTGCTCGGTAAATAGTTCTCCCGAAACTGTAGACGAAACTGCTCCCACGTCATCTTGGATGTCAGACTCCTCTCGATCATCTCCCACCAGTCAAGGGCTTCACCTTTAACCAAGAAGGTGGCAAAGGGCACACGCTGCTGCTCCGGGCACTCCATAGTCTTGAAGATCCGTTCTATGTCAAGGAGCCAGTCCTCGGCATAGTGAGGCTCTCCCCGTCCTACATACGTTGGTGGGGTTAACTTCTTGAACTTCTCGAGCCAAATCATCGTTGAACTCTACACCATTGTCTCGTCTAACACTGCTTAGTGTTGGATCTGGTCGTGTTGGTAAGCAGCAAGATCACCAAGAATCTGGAAAAAAAAAACACTCGCCATCTGTGGGTCGGTATCAGCCTCAGTCCTAGCAGTTGAACTCTCTCCCACGGTAGCGTTCCTTCTCCTTCCTGCCATCTACACACCCGGACAACCATTTAGGTCTCAACAGGTACACCTTCTAGTTAGCATAAAACACTCACAAAATCACAGCAGCAAACAAAATCACACAACACACAATTTTATAGTTCTTCTATGTTTCTCCACCAAATCTTCAGTTTCTATGTGATACCTAGTGCTACTAGTCTCTAACAATAAAAACCATACTTTGAGGAAACCTTATGCTCTGATACCAATATGTCACACCCCAATCCCCGTGGCATGATTCCCAATGAGGGATTGCACTATCTCAATGTGAGACCTTCGGGATCCATAACTGGACTGCGGATTGCCACCTCAACATAAGTAAAATAAAAGCGACAATTCTTTCATTTAAATAAGATCAGAGTGCGGAAGTACTGCGACCTAAACAATCCAATGGAAATCAAATGTTTAACAAAACAATGTACGGGCCTTAACTGGGCCTAAAAACCAATAAGTTCAACTACAACATCCCACATGTTCAACATCACGTAATAACATCATAAAATAAAGTATAACTCCCTCGGGAGTGCAAGCCAACAAAAGAAAAGCAAGGAAAACAGCAAGTCCACAATCAGCATCATCTCCAGCTAGAGCAATCACTCCTCTTCCCATCCTACAACATAAAACATTGAGTGAGCCTATGATGCCTAGTAAGATACACGGAATGGTCACCCGTCATCTTACGGAAATCAATCACAAGTGTTAGTACGATAATAATCCAATAACAATACATCATAATTCATGCCAGATGAGTAGTTTGAATGAGATTTGATGAAATTATTCACATGACCTAAGATGAATGCAACGAGTATTACACACAAACAATGATAGATATGCACAATGAGATGTATTACGATTAACATCTCTTGATAAGTGGACCTCATATGTCGCTTCCCACAACAAGGGACGATTTAGGACGTATCCAAGGAATTACTGGAATCCCCTCTCTGTTCCAGGTGCTAACCCATGGTACGAAGGGTGTCATACAATACGGTTAATTTTCGAGTGTACAATACTTGAGGGGTAGCGAACCTGTATAGGCGCTCGCAAGCATCCTACCCCCGTTTAAGTGGGCCCTTTCATCCCATGGGTGTATACTCAACCCAGTCCGATGGCATCGCAGTTGTTTCTTCGTAGATTTTCACCTCCCAGTGCACTTATCAATTGACATCAACCTAGTATGTAATGCATTAGCGAGGATATCAAGTGAAGGCCTACAACAGAAACTATCCGAGCGCCCATACACTCGGATGATTTGATTGCACACATTCACCAGCTTCCATCCATTATGACAACAACCAAGTAGATTACTACGAGCCCGCAACTACACAGGATCAACCTAAGATGGAAATGGTGGTCACAAGAACCTCAGAACCTCAAGATTGACTCTCCAGAGTCAAGTCTTGTTTCCGGAAACCAACAACAACAACAGCCGAAGCCCCACACCATCTATTTAGGTCATCCTCATAAAATTTCCATTTACTGTGCATGTTACAGTTGTAAACACCCCAATTTGCACGAGAGCGACTTTCTCTTGATCTTTGTAGTTCCTGGAGGCTTGAGCTTGGCTTTTCTTATCTCTCAATCATCTCCAAACAACCCCCAATCATATTGCTAATTTTCTCTGAAAATCCCAAATATCATGTGAAATGACCCAAATACCCTTGATGGATCCCACCTGAATCATTTCAGTCGTAAATCCATGTTCAACCTCAAATTTGAATTCCTGAGCCAAAATACTCTCAATTTAGTATAATCTTGGGCTAATTTGAATTTTGTCGAAAAAACGATAATTTTGCCCCTAATCTGGTCGTTTGGCTCAAATAGCTAAATCCGAGAGAGTCAAAACACTTCCTGGACATCAAATTTGGATTCCTCACTGAAACACTTTCAAAACGACTATAATGTGGTGAAAATCCGAGTTCGGAGTCGAAGGGCCTATTTTTTGTATCTTTAAATTATCAAAAAAGGACGAAAAATACAATTGGATAAAAACAATAATAGAAGAGATTTTTTTGGAGGGGGCATAAAATGGATATAACAGGAACATTTGGAGATGGTTTGATAAGAAACGAAAAAAAATAATAATAATGATTTTAGAAACTAGCTCGCACAACTGCACAACTGGCGATTTGGATTCTTTCTTAAATAAAGAACAAGAGGGGAAGGAAAGTGAACTAAAAAGCAAAAAAGAAAAAAGAAAAAGAGGAGGGACGGAAAGAAAAGAAGAAATGGAAAGTCGCAGCAACTGCTGCAACTGGAATAGTATTCCGATCGCAGCAGCCGTTGCGATTAGATGGTTGCTTATTTTGGAATCAATGGATTCTATGGATGATCCATGCAGAATTAGTAGGATTCCATGAAGTTTATTATTTGAATGATAAGTTGTTTTGTTTATGAATCTTCAATCCTCTTGTAAGGTTCAGTCTCCTCCGGTTTCGGAAGAAAAAATGTTAGTAAATCAAAAAGGAAAAAGAGAGAGAATAGAAAGGAGGGAGAATAGAAGGAAGGGGTTTGTGGGTCTTATTTAAAGGTTGATAGAGCTCGACTCGAGAGGAGAAAAAAAAGTCTTTACCAGTTGGAAGAATCCCCACCATCCACTCACTCTCTTTTCCCTCTCTCTTCCGGACACTGTCTGCAACCCAACCTCCAAACGTCTCTATTCCTTGTTATTCTAGCGCACTCCAGCGATGCAACCTACTGCTCGCGCACGTTCCCGGACGCGTCTGCAACAATTCTGCTATCTGCTCCGGCTGTTCCCAATGGACCAGGCGCTCCGGCGACGCGTCTGCAACTACCCAATCATCTACAACTCACCGAACACCCCCTTTAACCTGCTGTAACAGAGAACCTTCCGCTGTTTTCCAGCTGTCCTCTTCTCCGACTAAGTCGTCCCTGTTCTACCCCCTTCTCTCTTCCGACATCTTCTCCAACAACCACCTGCAACAACCCCTGTTGCACCCGTGCATTTCGGCGACCCCCTTTTTGTTGCTCTCGTGCACGCACCGTCAGGCAAGCTATCTCACTCTCGTTTCACCCTTTCTCTTCCGGTCGTTCTCTCTCTGTTCCCATCTCTCTCTTCCTCCTTAGCCTCTGTTTCTCTCATGCCATGTTACCCCTTCTTCTCCCTCAGTTCACAGCAACCCAATACCTTGTTCTTCTCTTTGATTTAACCCCACAAATCAACATCTATCTCAGACCTCCTCAAGCCATAGCACCAGTAACTCCATTCGTCTAACCCTCGCGCACCACCGTCCCTTACTTTCCCCTTGCACCACTCCACCACACATCCTCCCCACTTTCTCTTTCTTCCCTCTTCTTCTTCCCCTTCCCCTGTTTTTTCTTCTTCGTCTTCTTCCTATACAAAAAAACATACAAAAAAAGAGCAACAAAACAAACCCCAAAAAATCAGAACATAACCACCACCCCCGCTAACCCCAAGTTTATGAAAGAGCTCAAAGCAGAGGATAACAAAGGACCATTGCTACAGGTATTCTATTTTGTTTTGTTTTATTATTATTTTTTCTTTCTTTTATTTGTGCTAGCATGTTATGAATGTTCTTTTTTGTTTTATTAATTTGATGAATCTAATTAACACATGGTTATCATAATCTAATTGAATAGATCAATGATGAATTCTTTTTTATTTAATTTAGGAACTTTGTGGGTTTTTATTAATTTTGATATATTTTAGATTTTAAATAATTGGTCAAATAATTTTGAACCAGGTAACTGGTTGAACCAGAGGAGAGTGAGTGCCTAACACCTTTCCACTCTCTTAACTAAACCTCCTGATCCAACTCTGGTTAGACCATTGCTTACTATAACTTTAGTGCACTTTTGATGAATTGATATGCCATGGGTGACCATTCACACCCAAACTCAATGAATAGTGGCGACTCCATCTTCACCCAATCGACCTATGGTCCACCCGACCGTGGGGTGATCACAACAAAGTCGTCGGCAGAGGTGTCGGTGGACCGAGGTCTACCAAAGGGTCAATTTCATCTATAAACACATCTCTGTCGGCAGAGGCGTCGATAGACCGAAGATCTCTGAGAAGTCACATGCTCGTCGGCAAAAACGTCGGTAGACCGAAGCCTACCGAATAGCAAAATTAGCAGACAAAATAGTCTCTGTTGGGAGAGGCGCCGGTGGACCGAAGCCTGCCGACCTGCGCAAATTCTGGGTTTTTCTTTGGGTCTCAAAATCCAAATCTAAGCTATCAAATACATTCTAAACCTCACATATTCACTTCTATGATTCTGAAAGCATAAATAAAGATCCAAACACTCATTTAAAACCAATATAACAAGGATCTAACCGTTTAATCATCATCAAAATCAAACAATCAATCGAATAAAAAATGTGAAACATAGATTTCAATAAAAGAACTATGATCATTCCAGAAACTTACCTAAATCTTCTTGAGTCTCTAAATACTCCTTAGAATGCTCTTCCTCGTGAGAATCAATGCCGCAACGATCCAAGCCATCGCAAGACCCAGCTTCCACGATCTCCACAAACTCTTCTTCTTCTTCTTCACTTATTTTCTCCAGCAGCTCTATAGAACTCAGATCTAAAATCAGTGCAACATGAGGTGAGATTAGAAACCCTAATTCTCTTAAACCTCTCTTGCCACAACACAAGACAAAGTTGCCATAACCGAATTGCACGTTCCCTTTGATCGTGCATTCAAAACAGGAATCCTAACTGATTTGATTTTCTTCAAATCAGTTCCCCAGATTTTGTCTTATTAACAAAATAACCCCAAACTATACAATCGCATTACACAGACATCCATATAGCATATTAATCTTATTTATATACCCCAAACTGCGTTGGTTAAGGCTGTGCAGGTCTCCCATCTCTCCGCGGTGCTTTGCCAAATCGCTGGAGGTGTCCTTCCTTGCCACAGTTGTGGAAAGTCTGCTTCTCTTTCCCCAGAAACATCTGATCCTGAGGTAATAGGGTCTGGCGTGGCACATCACGTGCTGGCATTGCAGGTGCTACTGCATCTCTGGGAGGAGTCCTCTCTCATCGATGATCAGATCTCTGCTGCCTGTCCTGGCCTTTTCTCGAGTCACAGGGCTAGTATCTCCCACTTCCATTGCTGCCACTCCTGTCTGACTTGGGATGATCCCTCGTCGTGCAGATCTGTCCATATCCCTCTCAATATGCCTAGCGCATTCCATAAATTCTGCCACGGCATTTGTAATGCAGTCGTCTCGAGGAACATCGGTGTTGGTTAGGGCATGAACTCTGCCGTGCTGCGCTGGCCGAGGCTGTGCAGGTCGTCCATCTCTCCGCGGTGCTTTGTAAAATCACTGGAGGTGTCCTTCCTTGCCGTAATTGTAGGAAGTCTGCGTCTCTTTCCCCATAAACATCTAATCCTGAGGTGGTAGGGTCTGGCATTGCAGGTGCTACTGCATCTATGGCAAGAGTCCTCTCTCATCGATGATCAGATCTCTGTTGCCTGTCCCAGCCTTTTCTCGAGTGACAGGGTTGGTATCTCCCACCTCCACTACCGCCGCTCCTGTCTAACTTGGGCCGATCCCTCGTTCCTGCAGATTTGTCGATATCCCTCTCAATATGCCTAGCGCATTCCATGACTTCTGCATAGGTCTTCAGATGCTGAGGAACGACTCTGGATCGAATGGATCGACGTAGACCTTCCTCGAACTTGGCTGCCTTGTCTGCCTCATTAGCAACCATGTGAGGTGCGTATCTGGATTGCATCGCGAACCGGTCTTCATACTGGGCCACTGTGAGAGTGCCCTACTCAAGTCACATTAACTCAGAAGCCATCTACCTCATGTAGCTGCTCGGTAAATAATCCTCCCGAAACTGTAGACAAAACTACTCCCACGTCATCTTGGGTGTTAGGCTCCACTCGATCATCTCCCCCCAGTGAAGGGCTTCACCTTTCAACAAGAAGGTGGCAAGGGACACACGCTGCTGCTTCGGGCACCCCATAGTCTTGAAGATCCGCTCTAGCTCAAGAAGCCAGTCCTCTATCACACCCCAATCCTCGTGGCATGATTCCTTATGAGGGATTGCACAGAACTCTAGGTAAGACCTTCGGGATCCACAACTGGACCGCGGATTGCCACCATAACATAAGTAAAATAAAAGCGATAATACTTTCATTTAAATACGATCAGAGTGCAGAAGTACTACGACATAAACAATCCAGTTGAAATCAAATTCTTAACAAAACAATGTATGGGCCTCAACTGGGCCTAAAAACCTATAAGTTCAACTACAACATCCCACATGTTCAACATCACATAATAACATCATAAAATAAAGTCTAACTCCCTCAGGAGTGCAAGCCAACAAAAGAAAAGCAAGGAAAACAACAAGTCCACAAGTAGCATCATCTCCAGTTAAAGCAATCACTCCTCTTCCTATCCTACAATATAAAACGTTGCGTGAGCCTATGATGCCCAATAAGATACATGGATGGCCACCCGTCCTCTTACAGAAATCAATTACAAGGGTTAGTACGATAATAATCCAATAACAATACATCATAATCCAATGCCAGATGAGTAGTTTGAATGAGATGAAATGAGATGAGATGAAATCATTCACATGACCTAAGATGAATGCAATGAGTATTACACACAAACAATGATAGATATGGACAATGAGATGTACTAAGATTAACATCGCTTGATAAGTGGACCGCATATGATGCTTCCCACAATAATGGCCGATTTATGAAGTATCCAAGGAATTACCGGAATCTCCTCTCCATTCCAAGCGCTAACCCATGGCGCGAAGGCTACCATACAGTACGGCTAATTTCTGAGTGTACAATACTTGAGGGGTAGCGAACCTCTATAAGCGCTCATAAGAATCCTACCCTAGTTTAAGTGGGCCCTTTCATCCCACGGGTGTATAGTCAACCCAGTCCGGAGGCATCACAGTTGTTTCTCCGTAGATTTCCACCTCCCAATACACTTATCAATTGACATCAACCTAGTATGTAATGCAATAACGAGGATATCAAGCGAAGGCCTACAATAGAAACTATACGAGCGCCCATACACTCGGATAATTTGATTGCACACATTTACCAGCTTCCATCCATTATGACAACAAATTCAACAATCAAGTAGATTACTACGAGTCCACAACTACACGGGATCAACCTAAGATGGAAATGGTGGTTATAAGAACCTCGGAACCCCAAGATTGACTCTCCATAGTCAAGTCTTGCTTCTGGAAACCAACAATAACAACGGCCGAAGTTCCACACCATCCATCTAGGTCATCCTAATAAAATATCCATTTATTGTGCATGTTACAGGGTCATCGGCAGAGGTGTCGGTGGACCGAGGTCGGCCGAAGGGTCAATCTGGTCTAAAAACACGTCTCTGTTGGTAGAGACGTCGATGGACCGAAGGTCTCTTAGAAGTCATAGGTTCGTCGGCAGAGGCGTCGGTGGACCGAAGCTTGCCGACCTGCGCGAATTCTAGGTTTTTCTTTAGGTCTCAAAATCCAAATCTAAGCTATCAAATACATTCTAAACCTCGCATATTCACTTCTATGACTTCGAAAACATAAATAAACATCCAAACACTCATTTAAAACCAATATAACAAGGATCTAACCGTTTAATCATCATCAAAATCAAACAATCATTCGAATAAAAAATGTGAGACATGGATTTCAATAAAAGAACTATGATCTTCCCAGTAACTTACCTGAGTCTTCTTGAGTCTTTAAATACTCCTTAGAATGCTCTTCCTCGTGAGAACCAATGCCGCAACGATCCAAGCCTTCGCACGTCCCGGCTTCCACGATCTCCACATACTCTTCTTCTTCTTCACTTCTTTTCTTTAGTAGCTCTACAGAACTCAAATCTAAAATCAATGCAATTTGAGGTGAGATTAGAAACCTTAATTCTCGTAAACCTCTCTTGCCAAAACACAAGCCAAAGCTGTCATAACCGAATTGCACGTCCCTTTTGATCGTGCGTTCAAAACAGGAATCCTAACTGATTTGATTTTCTTCAAATCAGTTCCCCATACTTTATATTATTAACAAAATAACCCCAAACTATATAATCGCATTACACAGACATCCATATAGCATATTAATCTTATTTATATACCAAATAAATACAGAAAAATATCATTAAATTCTGTAAAT
>JAUPMG010130619.1:0-11505 GCA_031762675.1 Pachysandra terminalis | reverse complement strand
TCTTATATTTCTCCTACTATCTAATTTAATCATTTTATGAAGTAATCTTTGATGTTCAGATAGGAGTTGGATTGATGGTCTTTCAACAATTTGGGGGAATCAACGGAATCTGTTTTTATGTGAGCACGATTTTTGAGTCTGCAGGTAAAGATATCTTGGTCAAGTTTTTTTTTTTTTTGGAACCCCCGACCCCACCTAGTGGGACAGGGTAAACCCCGGATACATTACCCCACCCACAAGGACCATATATCAGGTATATCTGGAGACACAAACCTGGGACCTCCAGTTCCTGAGCTGGAGAGCCTGCCAGTTGAGCTAACCTGTGTGGGTTAAGATTTTTGGTCAAGATTGTTATCATTACAAAGGAAATCTAAAACCTTTAAACACCATTTCTGTATCAATTTGACCAGATATAAAATTAACCATAGGAAGACCCATACTGTAGAAACCCTTATGGAATGTCCTTACCATTATCTAGACAACGGATAACTAAGTAAACTTGGAGCAGTTTTCACAGACTAATCTCACTTTATTAACAAAGCAATGTGCCTCATTTTATCTGCAATCTCTCAGGATTTCCATCTGATGTCGGAACGATAATATATGCTTGTCTTCAGGTTTCAAACCTCTCTCTGCTAATTCCAATTAGATCAAATATCTTTCCAAAATGGAAAGAATCGCCTTAGAATTTCTATTTTGCAGGTTGTGGTAACCGGATTAGGTGCATTCATAATAGATAAAGCAGGAAGAAAACCACTTTTACTGGTATGTATGTAGTAATGTAAAACAAATTCAAACTCTGAAACTACATTAGCACAAAAAGTTGTACTTGATGATGTAAGGTTTTATTTTGTGTTTCTTTCCCTCCTTTTTCTAATCAGTAATACAAGTTTATATTTTGTATTTCAGATTTCGGCATCAGGGTTGGTCTTAGGCTGCTTGATAGCTGCAATTGCATTTTATTTAAAGGTAGTAATCAAACTAATCAATTATAAGAAGTTTTATGTCTTTGGTTCCTCTAATTTAATGCGTGGAGATGCTTTTCTGAACCAGAGCCATGAATTGTCACTCCAGTCGGTCCCAATACTAGCTGTAACCGGCATACTGGTAATGGGATTTTTCTTCTTCTTCTTCTTCTCTTTTTTTGTTTTGGCTTGTGTTAGTATTATCTATTTCTGAAAGGAAAAAATTTATCTTGCAATCTTTAAAGTTTATTCTCTGAGTTTAGGTTTACATAGGATCCTTCTCAGTAGGAATGGGAGCAGTGCCTTGGGTTGTAATGTCTGAGGTAATTTGATATTCAGAAAACCATTAGCTAGCAACAGATACAATTGGTTGTTAACCTGAATACTACTTTTGCGGCAGATATTCCCAATAAATATAAAAGGTGCAGGTGGAAGCCTAGCAACATTGGTGAACTGGTTTGGTGCATGGGCTGTTTCCTTCACTTTCAACTTCCTCATGAGCTGGAGCTCCTATGGTAAGAAAAGTCATGACTTAGGCATACCTTACAAATCTTCGAAAATGATGCTTTAATCCTCACTTCCCGTGTCACTCTTATCAGATTTGTATCATGGGGGCTTTAGATTTGATCTTCTGAATCAAATCTTGAAGAAAAGCAAAAAAAAAAAAGGCTTAGAATGGAAGAGATAAGGTTTCTGTCAAAATTCGAGAAATTTCGAGCGAAATTGGGGAGAAATTGAACTATCGGGAGATATTTCACCCGAAATCTCGTTAATTTCCTCAAAAAAGAGATATTACCCTGGAGATATTATCCAGGGGAAGATAACGAAATTTCGGTAAAATTTCCTTAAATTTCACCGAAATTTAAAGCACTGGTCATGAACTAAGTCACACAATAACGTCCCCAATCCACAGATTTGACTTTTCAAATCTGCGGATTGGAGAAATAGTACAAAAATTAATGGGTTTCTCTGTAATTTTTGGGGGGTTTTTTATAAAAATATATAAAAATAAATGGGCTCTATTCTGAAAAAAAGGTTAAATTAGATTGATAGAATGTTAAATTGAGATTTTTCTGTATTATGTCTTTTCTCTTGTATATATAGTTGAGCATAAAAATCAAAATTGAAATGTCTGTGTACATGAAATACAGTTTGTATGTACATATACAGACGCTCTGGACCACAAGTTATTTAAAGTTTAGCACTCTCGCTCCCACACCTGCTCTGCGTTCTGGTGACTTATGTCATGAACACCTATAATTGACAATAATCTAAGAACCCCACAAAGAAGAAAAGAAAAATATTAATATTGAAAGCTGAATGCCTTTTTTTTTTTTTCTTGGGTCCCAAGTTATCTTTCCCATTATAATGTATTTCAATGGAAACAGAGAAATCTAAGCAGAAATTACGATTAGCTAGGGCTTAATGCTGCAAGTTAGTGTAACAGCAATAAATTACAGGGGTTGTTGGACTTACTTGTTTTGGTTGGTTTCAGGTACAATGATCCTCTATGCTGCAATCAATGCACTTGCTATTTTGTTTATAATCAAGGCAGTACCTGAAACAAAGGGGAGATCTCTGGAACAAATTCAGGCTTCCACTAACATCTCTTAAAGAAAATCAAAGAGCCGAAAGGAAGAGGATCCTTGTTTCTAAGAATAATTTTTATTAGTTTCGTTCAACAGCTCTGATTTTTTATCATTACAGAGAGACAACACCAATAAAGAAAAATGAAAAAAAAACAATTTGTTGTGTTGATCTTCCTCAAGATCTTTTATTTCTTCATTTTAGGAATATATATATGTATATGACTGATAGCTGATTGAATTTGTGATGAACTGCAAAATAGATTCAAGTTATAAAATTACAGAGGGAGAAAAATGAGTGACCTACTGTGGTTGAAGATTGACGACGAGAGTGACCAGATGAAAACGACAACCAAGCAGCAAAGTTGAAGAACCCTCACCGACGCCGTTGCATCCGAAAGGAACGCCACAACCCAAAAGCAAAAGCCCCATCATTGTGGGGCTTTTCAATGATTTCGTTTTGGTCTACGAAATCATTGAGAGCTAATTGAATTTGTAATGAACTGCAAAAAATAGAATCATACCCGATATTCGGTTGAAGGAGTGATTATTTCAAGTGAAATAAATTGCAAAAGTGAAAATATTTTGTCGCTATATTTCGGTTGAAGAAGTGATTATTTTAAGTGAAATAAAATTGCAAAAGTGAAAATATTTTGCCAAAATATCGCCAAAATTTTGGTGATTTTGATCACTTTTTTGCTTAAATAATTCAGTTGAAATAAATGGATTTCGTATTTCGGGTGTCCTATCCAAAACCGAAATTTCGCTGCAAAATTTTAAACTATGACTATAATTGGTTACAAAAAAAAAAAAAAGCCCCTCTATTATATTTTTAAATTTTTTAAAAATAACTTTTAATGTGATAGAATATTAATATAATTAAGAAGAATATTATCTTTTAGTTTATTTTAAGTTAAGTTTCTAAAACTTTCATCTCTTTTAATTTTAAAGACTATACTATCAAGGGCGATGGCCCATCAGAAAGCATTTCAAAATAATTTTTCATATAATAAAATATTAATATATTTAGAAATAATATTATCTTTTAATTTATTGTACGTGATAGTTAAGTTTTTAAAATTATCGTTTTTACCTGTTCAATTTTAAAAAAAAATTGTTTGACAATAAAATGATTAAAAAGTTTTAAAGGTGTATTAACGTGCAATATTGTACGTGCCACCCGCTAGTATACTATTAAGGAAGAGGGCCTACTAGAAAGCGTATCAAAATATTTTTTAAAATTTTCAAAAATAATTTTTAATATGATAAAATATTTAATATATTTAGGGATGATACTGTCTTTTGGTTTATACGGTTAAGTTTTCAAAATAATCGTTCACTTCTTTCAATTATACAAAAAAAAAACGGTGTGACAATAAAACGATTTCACCTCTTTCAATTATTAAAAAAAATGATATGAAAATGAAACAGTTAACACATTCTAAAGGTATATAAACGTGCAATACTGCATGTGCCACCCGCTAGTATACATAATTGGGATATTAGAAAATATAAGATGTATAAATAAAAGTATAAAATATATAAATATGTAATATCATTAGTCAGATTGGGGCAAGCTTCCACTTATCTTATCGGAATCGGGTAACAAGTATCTAGTTTATGGGATAACACATCTTACCCAAAACTAAGGCTGTAAATACGACGGGTTGTATATATACATACAAAGAATATATCAGTCTAGGCCAGGCATTTTGGGTTGTACGAACTTCAACTAAAACTCAACTTCAGACTCAAAACCTAAGTCACTAGAACGCGGAGCGGGTGCGAGAGCGAGAGCGTCAAACTTGAAAATAACTTGTAGTCCAGAACACCTATAAAGTGTCTATATATACATATATAATTTGTATATATACATATAAATTGAACTTCATGTACAAAGATGCAGCCATATTTATCAACCTAATTTAACATTTTTTTAAAAATAAAATTCACTTGTTTTTGTATTTTTCTAAAAAAGCCGCTAAAATAACAAAAATATTAATTATTTTTTTAAATTTTAAACCCTAAATGTTTTCAAAATAACCTAAATCACCCCGTTTTATCATTTACCCATTTGTTTCAAACTTTAATCCCTAATTGTTTTTAAAATATCTTAAATAACCCGTTTTTAAGTTTTAAAAATATCAAGACTTACCTCGTTTTTCAAACCTTAACCTAATTGTTTTAAAAATATCCTTTTTAAGTTTTAAAAATAACAAAACTTACCCTGTTTTATGAATTTACCCAATACACGGATTGAATTTTTGAATCCGATTGGTGAGGTTTCCCGCGCTCAGAATGCGGATTCGCGCTCAATCCGTGTTCTGAGTGCTAGATGAACAAATTGTGTGACTTCTTAGCTCAAAACTGAACTTGTCCTAAACTCAAATCCAAAATAACTCATGAATTCGGATTCTTATTCGTGTTGGGCGGTACAACCTTGTTAAAAAAGAAAGATAAAACGATAAAAAAGAAATCAAGCTCATAACGACATAGATTTACATGGTTCAACAAATTGTGTCTACATCCACGGATGCACACCCAGTTTTACTATTCTCCAAAACTAAGAATAATGTGTTAAAAAGAACAGCCAAGAAAATATGAATAATACCCTCTAATTACGGTAAAACATAATAGAAGTGAATTTACTATTATACTCCTAGTCCCCCAAAAAAAGTTAGATCAAGGGCTACGCCCCCGCACCCCCCTTCGAGCAGGGGCATTGACCTCTACAGCCCCCACATACTCATTGCCAAACTTAATTGACGCTCAATGCTAACAGATTATCAATACTTTCTGGTTGCCTGGGTAGCATCAGTCTCCACAACAACAAAATTTTGAACAGGTTGGACCAAACTTACAACCTACATATCGGGCCGCGTTGATCTGTCCTGGCCCAGCCTAGTGTCAATGTCACCCAACTTAATCCGAATAACTTTTTTTTTTTTGGTGGAATCAATTATCAATCCGAATAACTTTGAACTTAACAACCGGAAACAATATTTTTTTATTTTTTTTTTTGGGTAAAGAAGTACAGGAAACATGGTATGCCCCAATCGGACCCTATATTCCATCCATACCCGAAAAGTTACACTTGTGGTCTTCTTTCATCATATAATAATTGTGGCTGGTAACCTTTGGGAGTGCGGATCCTCTGTGCTCAACACGCCTGTGTTGGGCATTTGCTGTAGAGACAGAACAGTCCCATCCTATGGGGCAAAAATATATTTCCCCCCCTCTGTTTTGTCTCTACAGCACACGCCCGGTACAAGAGTGTTGAGCACAGAGGATCCCGGTCCAACTTTTAGTAGGTTCCATTAAACCAAACCAAATCCGAAGAACGTGAATCATACGTTTTACAAAGATCTACGTATAGCTTACATCAAGGTTTTAAAGATCGGAATCGGTGGCTTGATCGATCTTGTCCGGTTCTGTTCTGTATTCAGTACAGAAAAAGAAAATTTGAAAAAAATTTCAGACTGATAGGAACCGGTTGTCGGACCGCTGGACTGACGATCCATGACCCAATACTTTCTTTGTATTGCAGGTTGAAATCGGACCATATGATCCGGTCCCGGTCCCGGTCCGGACCGATATCGCCCGATCCTTGAAACCTCAAAGCCGTGCAGGAATCATTGAGTCGTGGGTCCTACCTCACGGTGGGTCCCGCTACCAAAATTATTGCCAATAATTTTCATCTCCGAAGAAAGAAAAAGTAAAAGATGAAAAAAGCAATAAAAGCTAACCCCGTTAAAAAAAACAAAGAAAACAAGGGGATTTTATGCATTCATATCTCTATGTTATGGTGTGTTTGTAATTAAATCCTTATATATATTTTTTTATTATTGTAATTTTTACATTTGTACACCCAACATTAAAAGATGCAAATTTTTGTTATTTATCTTAATTGAATAACTATACTATCATTTTATTTAGTAAGTATTGTTTTGTCTTCATCCCCTATATTATCGCATTCGTACTTTTTTATTTGTCAAATTTAGTACATCTATACTTTTAATGATGTATTACATATTTTGTTTGTAATAAAAATAAAAATAACCTCATAATATAAATTCTTATATCTGTTAAAATATAAAGAATGTACAAAGTAAATTCTCTTATGACCAAAATAAAGATTGAAAATATATAACCCGAATCTATTTGGTTTTAAACGAATTAAGTAGGCATTTTATTAGGTATTAATACCTTAGATTGAGTAGAGTTGCGTTGAGTTATGAGAATTTGTTTTGTATTTTTATTTTATTTTAATAGAGACACTTATTTATAAAGTTATCTGGATCATTTTATGAAAAATTGAGTGCATCGCACCACTTTTAACATCGAGTGTACAAATACACAATTATGATAAATAGAGAGGTATGGATACAAAAAAAAAATAACATAGGTGATGAAAGAAAAATAACACTTATTAAGTAAAATGATATTATAATCATTCAATTAAAATTAGTAACGGAATTTTGCATCTATTAACGTCAGGTGTATAAATATAAAAATTACAATAATAGAGGAGATAGAGACATATAAAAAAATATAGGAGTATAAATATAAGTACACCGTATAAATATATAAGGGTATAAATACAAAGCGCAATTACACTTTCACCCCTGAGGTTTGTACCAATTGCACTTAGACCTTTTAAGGTTTTTGAAACTACATTGACACTCTTTATATGAAACTCAAAGGAGTCATTTGACTGATTTACCCCTAATAAAATATAAAATTACACCTCTCAAATCCACCACCACCACCACTTGGGGTAGGGTGGGGTGTTGGTGGTGGTGGTGGTAGATTTGAGAAGAAGAATTTTATATTTTATTAGGGGAAAATCAGTCCATAATCCCTTCGAGGTTTCTGATAAAGAGTGTCAATATAATTTCAAAAACCTCAGGAGCCTAAGTGCAAATGGTACAAACCTCAGGGGATGAAAGTATAATTTACCCAAATACAAAGCGACACAAAAGGTAAACGACGTTAAAGAGAGGCTAGTAGTCTCCGTTTGAATGAACCGGGTGGGTCCAAACCCATAAAGACGTGAACGGAAAGACCCAGTCAGGTCCGCCACTTGTCGTGTTCTAAAGGAAGGACGCGGCTTCTTCCTCATCCCTATCTTCTATATAAGAACACAATCAAACCACGATAGAAACACGGATAAGAAACAGATCAGATAAAAAAATAAACGAAGGAAAAGAAAGGATAGTCCACCCTTCCGCCTCTGAGGAGGAAGAAGAAAATAAAACCCTAAGTTTCTTCTTCTTCTTCTTCTTCTTTTTTCTCTTTTTTTTTTCGTTTCCTGCTTTTATACTCGTTATTTTTTGCTAGATCTGTTTCCAATTTGTTATAGTTTCCATGGGAACGGAGATTTTACGACCGCAAGACTGTTTAATCGAACGGCTGAGAGTAAATCCGGCTGTTTTTCATCGTCGGAAGTCTTACGCCGGTAACCACTCTAAATCTAACAGGAAACAGAATATCCGGCCGGAATATAAGAAACATGATCTGTTACTTTCAGATCGTTCTAGTTCCGATGACTTGAGATCGGTTATTGGACAGGTGACGATCTTAAAGAAAGGTGAATCGCTTGCCTCCAAGAAAGATGACGATAGCGAGGACCGGTTGCGACCGGATCCTGAAACGTTTCCGAAGCAGATCCGTGTCACGGATCTGAAATCGTTTTTTTCTCCTCCGGTGGACGTCGGATCTGACATGTACGCCGGATCTGCGTTCTCGCTCTCTCCGTCCCCGAGAGCTCTTCCTTTACCTTCATTTTCGAAGAAGAAAGGTGATCTATCGATCGTCAACGACTCGGCAACGATGGGGCTGAGACGCTTGCTTCGGCTCGATTGAAAGGAAAGCCAGGATTAAACAGGTACAGAGCTGTAGATCTGGATATAATAAGGATCTCTACGTGTATGTTTGTGGTTTATCTAATCTCCGTTTCGTCTCGATGTCGACTTCCACGATTTCAGATATGTTTCTTTTCGTGATTTTTTTAAACGAGGTGAAAATCTGAGATTTTGGGAAAGAAAGAGAACTAGGACGATTCAGAGATCGTATAATTACAATATAATCAATATATAAGTGTATTATTAAGAGATTCTGAGCAGGAAACTCTGCGTCTTCCTCTTTAATTTGTAACTTCTTTTCTGTCTGTACTGTGGTATGGCCATGAAAAGTGTATCTTCTTCTTTACTGTTAAAGAGTTTGTAAGTTCTTTATATGTTATATAAAAGGAAATGGAGAAAAGCTGGAAGCTTTGGTGGATTTGGCTTTACTAGAGTTTTTTCCTATGAGATTTTGGTTGTACAGAGAATAGATGAACAATAAATTTATTTTGGATATAGATTTTGGAATTTCAGATTGAGAAAATTTTCTTTACGCTATTTTGGACTATTTTAATTGAAGTGTTTTTTATTTAATGTGTTAATGATTTGAACCTTGGTCTTTAGTGGTGGTGTGTTTTGGATGCGAGCGACAAGCGTATCAGTTTAAAACTTACAAGTTTGGAGAGTGGTTTATATTCGACGGCATCTAATGTGGGGCACCTACGGCCCCAGTATAGGGGGTGAAATGATATTTTCACTTATAGGCGGTCTCTATCCCACAACAATCCAATAGGGGATTACCCCACAGCAAATCCGCTCCGGTTTATATACACTCATCTCGTGAGCTTGTACAGGGGAATAAGTAGTGTTAGGAGGATTTTGGTTTCGGAAAACCTTAACGCCCAATTGCATCGTGAATTGCGCACACATGTACGCACAATTTACGAGATTGAGATTGATTGGCCACTTAAAATTTTGTGACCATGTTCAAAGATCGGTGACTATTTATCATGATTGGTAACTATTTGATGACCGATGGCTATTTTTAAAGATAGATTATTTTTGACAACCGGCGATTATTTATAGAGACTTGATCATTTGTAATGAGATTGAGACATTTCATGTTTCTTTGATGGGTTGGATATTGGAGAAAACATCAATTGACTTATAATTTTAATCATGTTTAGCAACAATTTATGACATATTTTTTGATGAGTTGGATATTAGAAAAAAATATTGATCGACTTATAATTTTAATTATGATTGACAACAATTTATGACCAAAAAAGTAAATGAGTAATTGTTTTGCTTTTTTATTTTTATTTTATTTATCAAACATGCTTTTTTTGCTTCTCAACACAAAATCAATAGCTTACCAATCAATTTTGCTTCACAAGATCTCGCGCTTCTTGCTTTCTTCTTTTTGATAACAACTTTCGAAAAGCAATACTAAACCGAGCCTTTGCTTTTTTGCTTTCTTTTGCTCTTAGGTGTCGTTTGGCTTCCATTTTCAGAATTCATTCTAGGGCTTGGAATGAGTTTCAAGCCCTGGAATGAGTTTTGACAAAAAATCGAGTGTTTTGTTAGCCAAGGTAGAATGAATTTTCTCAAAATGAGAATGAGAAAATACAAATGAATCCAAAATCATCTCTGACCCCGTTTTTTAGATTTGAGAATTAGTTTTGCATTTCTGTCGTGACAAACTTGTAAATAAAATTATTGATGACAAACTTGTAAATTTTGCTTCCCCTTTAAATCGACCCAACTTTCCCCTCAGATTCTAGAAGGGCCGCTTCTGCAATACCTTGAGACGCATTTGCCATTTTTCTTCTTCTTGTTATCATTTTCTTAGCTTTGAATTTTTGATTTCTCTAAAAGAAGAACGATTTCTGCTATGGGTCTGTCTCAAGAACAAGCAAGTCTTTCTCTAGGGTTTCGATCGCACGCCTCTTCCTCTCTTTGAGTGCCGATCGCTAAGGATTGTTTATCGCTTCAGATTGATTCAAGCTTGAGCTATCCCTCTCACCTAATTAAATCAGTGCATCTGCAATTGCTCGAGCAACAACCTGAGAGTCGCAGTGATGATGTTGTTGAGAGAGAGGAAAGTGAAAAAGAGCAGATGGAAGAAGAACAATTCAGCATTTTGAGTCATTCCGATGTGTTTGAAGAGGCGAAGAGATGGAGAATCTTCATCTTCTTTGTGTTCTTCAAATACTTCGAAGAGGCTTGTAGACACCCCAATTTGCATTGATGTGTAGTTTCTCTTATTTTGCAGTTCTTGGAAGGCTTGGCTTGAGAATTAGTAATTCCAAATCACCCTCTGAATCTCACTTTTACCATGCGCTCAAATTCCTTGAAAATTCGAAAAACTCCTAAAAATGACCAAAATACCCCTGGTGGCCCGACCTACTCATTCCTTGTCTAAAATTCATTTTTGACTCAAAATCTGAAATCTAAACCAAAAATGCTTTCAAACAAGTACCATATCGACCAGATTTGAGGTCCAAGACAGAAATGACCATTTTACCCCTAATAGGCCTTTTTGTCCAAATGTCGTTTTAACTTAGGTCAAAATAAAATTTTAATTTCATATTTGATTTCTGTACTGTGAATTCGTTCAATTCCGAGTTTAGGCAGTCATCAGGTCATTTTGAGAATTTTCGTAAAATTATTTGCCACATGGCGAATCTGGATAAGGTGGCACATTGTTGTCTTATTATATCCTTTATATTTCAAAAAAAACCCCAAGACCCTCTAGATTTTTCTAGAATTTTCTCAACAATTCCAGCCTTTTCTGAAAGTTGAAGAAACTGTCACGCCCCGCACCTCCCAGGCACACACGTGACGGCACGTGTGTCGTCTGGACCGCGGTGCAATGACCTTCACCCTCAAAGGTCAATAATTCTCATCATAATTAGAGTGAGGGTGGAACTCCATAACATAAATACAGAGCAAACTAAATATCACAACGGAAGATCAAATAGACATAATCGAAACCTGATATATTTACACAAGGTCTGGCATCAAACAAAAGAAATGCCCAAAGAAATCGTCCAAAATAAATATACAAGGTCTAGTCATCTTGTACAACTCCACTGTACAGAGTACAAC
>JAUPMG010130608.1:0-11505 GCA_031762675.1 Pachysandra terminalis | reverse complement strand
TATCTTGGGTTATGATATGACAATCCGCGGTCTAGCAATAGATCCCGAAGGTCTCACCTCGTGATCCGTGCCATCCCCCTTTGGGATCTGAGTCACCGGGATCCGGGGCGTGACACCCCCCTAATTTTTTTTCTGATTGATCTAAAACTATGCTAGGATTGAGAACCATGGGCGGGATGCAGTTTGGTCAATCCCAGACGCCGCCTATGTGGACTTTTGCCGTCCACTTGGGCCAATGGGATTGATCTGCTGGCCATTTTTCTTGAAAAGGGGTTTCTTGGAGCAGGAGACCTGAGTTTGAATCACGTGAAAGAGTTTTTAACCTTCAATCCGTACCCCGGGATGAGGTAGCGATCTCTCCAATACTTAGACATTTTGTGGAGGATACGGTAGGTGGGTGAGAGCTTGAAGGCGCTGAGAGAGTTGTCATCATTCCATGGCACTCTCTTGCCACAAATGACCTTGGTGATCTAGATCTTCTCTTCTTCGTTGGGTTGGGGGATGGTTGCATTGGCATTATTCATGGGTACATTCATCAATCTTGATACCAATGCTAGGTTAAGGTATTTGGTGATGCCATCAAGATTGAAGGTGATGGTCAAGGAGTCGAAGTCTATGGAGGTGATGGGAGAGTACATCTCCACGACTACAAATGGGTGTGCCAATCCACCCCAGTCGAGGATGGTTCCCATCCTATGGTTCGTAGTGCTTCCACTACTCCATAGTTTTCCAAGACAGTTCGAATTGCTCGTTTTTCAATGAGCAATTCCTTTCCCTCATATTCGTTGGTCTCAGTTGTTTCCACTACTGGGACTCGAGTTCTAGGGTTTGGCATGACATTGGGTGGAGGTGAATCCTCTCCCTCAGGGTCGGATGGGTCGTATGGTGGACGAGGAAGTGGAGCTTGAGGTCTCCTGGATGAAGAGGACTTAGTGACTCTAGTCTTCTTGCTAGGGCCTTGAGTATGTTTGGTTCTAACCATGGTTGAAAGGAATATGGTATGAACTTAAGAAGAATGGAAGATCTTACCGATTTGGAGATCGATTGGAGTGCCTCTAGCGGAGTTGGAAGAGGTTCTTGGGAAGCTTGAAGATGCCCTAGAAGAGAGTAGGAAAGTTCTTTGAGAATGATGAAACCTAGGGTTTCATTTTCTTCCTTATTTAAGGTTCTCGGTCGTCTCGGTAGCATGCTCAGTAGATCCTTGCATCTACCAAGACATCTACCATACTCAAAATTACTTAATTTTTAATTTTAAAAATTTTTATAATTTTTTTTATAGTTATTCTCATCATCTTTCTATAAAAATATCCTTATATTACCAAGTGTATTTTTATTTAAAATTACGTTAAGTTATCAGGTCAGTTCCAAGGTCTGGTTGGTTTAATAATCTGATTCCTTAATCATAATTATTTGTTTTATAGTTCAATTATTTTATTTAGCAATTTTTCTCATTATAATATAATTTGTATTAATTATTTACTTTCACCTAGAATTCCCTTATTAAATTTATTTTGTTAATATTGAGGTTCATTGAACCATTGTTTGATCCGAGGAATTCTTAGCCTTACTCTTCTTACGCACTAACGCTTGGTATTCCTTAGAATTTCTCAACCAACAGTTGACCGTGGTTCTACCCAGCAGTCACATAGTCTAGTTTATGTCTTTGTACAGGTAATGTTACTTCCTACCTAACCACGGTTCACATTAGAGTTTCACAATTCTTACTAAATTTAATATATATATTTCCATATAGATTCTTGGGTTCATTATATATTCATACATCAGGTTTTTGGGTCAAGCATTGTTCCTACCCTTATACATGTCTGTATTTTTATCCTAGCCCTAAGAGTGTGCTATATCAGGCAATATACTTAACAATAATTGGAATTTCTTCATAATTCATAGAATAAATCCAAATTTAATAAGTCCTTAAGTTCTCATGCTAATGTCTCTTTATATATGCAACAGTCACTTATATAACTATCACAGTTTACCATACAATTAATATTCAACATTTACTTCAATGTAATTTCATACTAGTCAGGCAATTCACAAGAAACACTTAGTTCAAACAATTCACATATAGTACTCCATATACTTTTCACACATAGGTATATAACATATCACATCACTTAATCACATATTATACCAAAATATATTTCACACAATACAAAGATGTGGCTCCTAGGTTCACATGTTTCTAGGTTTTCATCTTAGGATTTCATGTACCCTAAGATTTGCCCAAATTCTAGACAATTTAAAACCTAGAGCTCTGATACCACTCTGTCACGCCCCAAATCCGAGTTATTGGATTTCGAGGATTTCCAAGGGAATAACCTTCGAATCCACCACGTGGACACGGATATCCATTCACAATACATAACCATTGTCCTGGTTAATCAGAGTCTAAAACCATAAAGCAACGAAAGTCTTAAATAAATAAAAAACTATAGCTCAACACATGTCAATTAAGTTGAAACTCGCATAAATAAAATAGACATCAAATCTATTACAAGTCCAAGCCCACTCAGGGTCAAAACCAAGTCAACAAAAATCAAGTATAAACCATCATAAATAAGTTAGGTAACTGAAACTAAATGAATCTCCTCTCTACACCGGCACATCAAACGAACTGATCACCTGTTTCAATATAAGGATCAGTCGAAGCCTCGTAGAGAAATCCAAAGAAGTTACAACAACTATCTTCATAGATGCATAACAACACATGTTTAATTCATACAATTTCAATCAACAGATATTACCACAATCACAAAGTATTAACATGCTTGTCATTATATTAAATCACACATATTTAATAGGTGTATCACATTCAACATTGTAATCTCATTACACTTGAAAATCACACAAGTAGTCATATCATATCATAACAATTGTTCACATGGCCCTACAATCATAAATCATAGGGTACACATGATCCCATCATGCATTCAAACCCAATCTACATAGTCCCACTATGCATCAAGATATAACCTACATGATCCCATCATGCACAACACATAAACCACAAAGTCCCACCATGCATCACAAATACACCACATGGTCTCACCATGCAAAACAAGTAACCACATAGTCCCACTATGCAAACAAATAGCCACATGGTCCCACCATGCCAAACAAGTAACCACAAGGTCCCACTATGCAAACAAACAACCACATGGTCCCACCATACCGTAACAAGTAACCACATGGTCCCACAATTCCAAACAAGTAACCATCCAAACACAAGCACAAACAATCAACATGTGGAGATACACAAACATTCACTTCAATCAAACATGTGCAATGATCAATGCAATGTGGTATGATGCTATTATGAATAATGAAATGTGGATGATATGCATATGCAATGCGGGGGTAATTAGGCCTAGCCCAATCATATGTTCATTCAATCATACGACCATTCAACCCATTCTTTAAGGGACTTGCACCCGTGGTAGAATGCCACCATTCCATTCTTTAAGAGACTTACACCCACGGTAGAATACCACCATTCCTTTACCATTATTCTTTAAGAGACTTTCACCTCACGGTAGAATACACCAGTATACCATACCATTCCTTAAGGGACTTTCACCACATGGTAGAACACACCAGTACACATATTCTATTACTTAAGGGACTTTCACTACACGGTGGAACGCACTAGTACACAAACATATATAGTCAATCCCATTGACTTCCAGTGGATGCTCCCAGCACCACTCACAGACCATTCATAAATAATACATAATCAATCCCATTGACTTCCAGTGGATACTCTCAGCACCACTCACAAACACATAGTGGATACTCCTAGCACCACTCATAAACATAATCTATACATCACAATCAATCATACATAGGTAGTGGATATTCCTATCACCACTAACAAACAAAATTCATAAATCACAATCAATCATACACAGGTAATGGATACTCCCAACACCACTCATTCATCATACAAATTAACATAAGAACCAATCATAAAATAGAACAGTGAATGCTACAAGCACCACTCAAACCACTCAATTTCCTATGCTAACATTGCTAACCATCCCAACCTTATCTTGTAATCCAATATCTAAGTTCAAACTCCTTAAAGTCATAATTTCTCAATATTCCATTTAGGACTGCCTTAATTTCATGAAGATCAAACCCCATCATACACTTTTTATCATTCGGCCTTGATCATCCTTTTTGCAGACAAACCAACCTCATACACATGTGTAAAGCACCCCAAGGGATCTTTCCCTAACATTTGGAATCATATGGGGTTCGGTAGATCCGCAGTACCTGTCGAGGTTCCTACCGAGAATCTCGGTAGATGATCTACCGAGACTCGATAGATTGTCCCTAGAGTATGCATATTCTGGGCTTTTTGGTAGATGTCTTGGCATCTACTAAGAGCATAATTTAGTCCAGAAATGGGTTTTTCTCCTAGGGCTTTGTGCCCATACTCTCAAACATATATTTTTACACTTTTAAACATCAAATGTTAACTTCAAATCATCCTAAAACTGATCAAAACCTAACTTATCAAATCTAGACTATACATGTAGATCTCCATTACACAAGTCAATCAACATACTTGAATTAATTCCAGAAAATCATAATTAATTATAAGAACTCATAGGATCATTACAAATACAATAAAATTAATATAAATATGCTTAATCATGAAGACATACAATCATTCATAATATGTTATTCAATGTTCATATACAACATACTATAAGATTACTGTATAGATCATGCCTAAAATCATGAAATTGTAATAACCCAACCAAAATATATGACTAAATTGTAATTAATATAAGTATAGGAGTTAGTATGTAACTAATTATAAAAATATAGGGGTTAATTTAAAATTTTATTAAGTTAGTTAAAGATTTGACTTTGATTGTTTATGATTGGTGGGCTGAACTATAGGACACTAAAGTGCTCCACACACAATCATAACTCCTTAAGTTATAATGTGTGGCTAGGATCTTGTAGGAACTTTTAACTTAAATTAATAGCTTAGATTTAATCTGGATTAATAATGGTTGTAACTTAATTAGGATTCCATTCTTAGATAATTAAAGACTAGTTTAAGTACGATTAGGAATCTAGATCAAAAGGCTATAATTAAACTAAACTAATCTAACGGTTAGGATTTCGTAGGAACAATTCATCTAGAAGCCTAGAATTAAAAGAAAAAAGTTAAAATCTAATTAGGATTCAAGTGAGATAAGGTCAATGATTAATTCATCTAGAACTAGGACACTTTAATCTAAAGGCCAGCATTAAACTAGTCTAATCTAAAGGCTATAAACTAAAACACAATCCAACTTAGATAACAACTCCTAGACTAAATAGGAAACAAAATGCAAATTATATATAAGCACTAGTAGGGACGTATGGATGATATTCCAAAAGGGAGAGGGAGAGAGAGAGAGAGAGAGAGAGAGAGAGAGGAAGATTTATGAAGCTAGGAGCTAAGGAAGAAGGAAAGTTTAGAACTTGAACTAAGAAGAGGACGAAGAAGATTCAGCAAGCAGACCCAAGGTAAGTAATAAGATTAAACTCTATTTTCGATGTAAACTAGGTGTCTAGGTCATGTTCAATGAGGTGGACATAGCACCACCTTAAAATCTTTTTCTTCTATGCTTTTCTACATAAGCTCTAATCTGGAATATTATCCAGATCTGAATTATTGATTATCGAATCTATGTATATATTTTATATTTTTTTTAAGATGCCCCTTTTAGTTAGGAATGCAACAAAATAAGTTTGAGTCGATTCCGATAAGTATTCACAAAGTTATGATCAAATTACCAACGATACGTCAAAACTATCAGAGCTACTCGACGACCACTCGGCGTGCCGAGAGTACGCCGAGCGTTACAGAGTAGAAATTGAGTTTCTGGTTTGTTTACCGAGCCCCAACTCGGCGTACTGAGAGTACGCCGAGCCTGATCATCTGACAGGACCCTAAAAACCCAGAAAGAACCCCATACACCACTCGGCGACCCCTCAGTACGCCGAAAGGCCACTGAGACTACTCTGAGTACCCTCTTGGCGGCCCCTCAGTACGCCGAGAATGTCCAACTTTTTCCGTTTGACTTGAAATTTCACATGCATGCTTATTTTGACCTAATTAGACTGATTTTGATGTTAGTTTTGCTAAATTATAAT
This sequence comes from Pachysandra terminalis, assembly GCA_031762675.1. Lineage (NCBI taxonomy): Eukaryota > Viridiplantae > Streptophyta > Magnoliopsida > Buxales > Buxaceae > Pachysandra > Pachysandra terminalis. Next base: position 5,328 of record JAUPMG010130608.1, on the reverse strand, counting down.
TGTTTCTTATATTTGCTTCTTTATGGACCCTTTGGGCTATGTTGGTAGACATATGATATTTTGATATGCTTTATAGTCATGCTTATTTAAATGTCCAGCATGTTAATTAGTTTTATTACACATTGTACATATGATTTGTATGATTAGTTAATGAGAACAATTTCACTTGCCCATCATGATGCCTTATGACCATGGATTTGGTCTATAGCGTGGCCCTTTGCATGTAAATCTGTACTTCTGGATTTTAAGGTTATTAAAGAGGTTATTATGATATGAAAATCATAATAGATGAGGAGACATTGCATATATATTTCTGGTGTTGAGGGGCTAGCTATCCTAATATACCTATTGGTCCTATGGACTATTTATTAAAGGGATGATTTCTGTTGCTTGTTCATATATATGATTCCCTGAGGAGTTTACAATTGAAATTCCTTGGTGTATTACCCTTGAATACAAATAAGTGGGAGAATTGTGCCCTCTAGGTTGAAGCCCCTTAGAACTATGAGGCGCAGATGGAATATCTTAACTTGAGAATATCCTTGTATGGAGGTGATGGTTCGAGAAGACATCTTGCTCAAGGAATGATTAATCACTTATATATCAACATCCAAATAGTTCAATTAATTGCATTGCATTGCATATTAGATTTGTTTGTTAGATCACATGTGGTGGTTATACTTGCTAGGTGCACAACATGCATTAATAATTGAACCAGCCTCATGCATTGCGTGTTACATCATATCGCATCTTATACATTGTTCATATCATTATTTACATGATTCACACATATCACATACACATTACATATTCATTGCATATTCAACACATACTACATATTTTACTTGCATATTGGCATATATCTCATGATTCACTTGTTGTTTGTTTACGTAGATTACCATTGAAGTTGGCTTTGACCCTACTTCAATCAAAAATATAGTTTAATTGATTATTAACTGAGCAATGTATAGCTGAAGCATTCGAGCATAACAATTTCAAGATCGTTAGATGATGGACTCATGGACCATAAGGACCACGATGGAGGACAAGGATGCTTTAAAGATAATTAGTTGTTATTAGAGTTTTACTTGATTTTAGTAGAACTTGTAGTAGGATTTATTCGATGTAATTTCAGTTCTTAGTTGATATACAATAGTTAATAGGGATTTGATTTGAAGCATGAGACTAGTATTATTTTACTTTACGCTGTTTTCTAGTTTGAAGGATGTTATGTGATGGATATTATCTTAATAACACTATTTTCTATACTTTATCTTATATAATACATTTCTTAATTAAATGATTTTGGCTATGTATTGTTTATCCACTCTAATCTGGATATGGGGTGAGAGTTGCAAACTAGACTTGGGAACTCCATTGAGATTTTCAGGTTTGGTTCGTGACAAAAATCATGCAATCTGACTTATAACTATAGCATCGTTAAGATTCGTGGATATAATTATCATAAAATCGATGGGAATCCTAACGTCTTTCCTCCGAGTTTCTAATCTATAGCCTAATAGTAGTCTATCACGAACTAACCAAAAAATCCTAATTTCAAAGACTTCTGATTTATTCGTAACTCTCACCCCAAATCTCTATGGGAGTGAATCACAATTGTCAAAACATAAGTGGGAGATTAAAACAGTTTTAGTAAGATATAAGTAACTAATAATTTCAAAACTAAATCTTATAAAATCTAAATGAAGAAAAATCTACTTCTAGATTAATACTAATATTCTATTAGAGTGCGATCTAAATCTGATAAAATCTAAATGAAGAAAAATCTACTTCTAGATTAATACTAATATTCTACTAGAGTGCGATACCCAATCCAGGTTCTCTCTTTGTGACTAAGCTCCTCAACCGGAAAGATATAAAACAACACACATAAGCTGGACGCCAGAATGAGTAATTCTTCATTGAATTATATTTGCTCATGCTCCAACATTTTGAGAAAAGTGCAACGAGCGTAAGATATGTGAATGAGAATAGTATATGTGCAAGTGGTAAACATTATGGTAGAATAACTATAAATTCACACAATCCATTGTTCTCTCCCATCCTTATTAAGTATAACTCAACAATCAACATCTTTGTAACTACATGCCTAATTCTATATGGAAATTAGGCCAAGTGTTTCATACACATGGCTTTCACACTAATATCAACAAAGATGTGCAAATGCAAAATGAAAGAGAAACGCTGTATGGCAATGTGAAATATGGTAAGTTCCCACATGATCCCAATCTCTATCCTGGATGTCCCACCAACGTGAATTCATCCCCATATTCACGGCTAAGGGGTAGGATTATTCTATGTGTACAACATAGTTTTATGCGTTTTCAACCAAGGAGGCACAATCCTCCCACTTATGTTTTTTTATCACGGGTCAATACCGAGGTTTACGCCAATGTGCGGACGTCCTCAGGGAATCATACATATTCAAAATCCAACAGAAATGTATTATTATGGTTTCACCATCTTCCAAGATGCACCAATGTGCTGATCCTTGGGTAAACATCATCCCATAAGTCTGTAGAGGTATACCCACATTGGGTTCTCTCTCAGCTTGGGCATAAATAATAGGGTCTTCTTATAGGACAATAATAGTCAACAAGTCCATTCATCTCATATGTGAGTCTAAACCCAAGGTATCATATGGGGTATTAGACTAAGCTATCACAGCATGAAGGTCCATATGCAACTCCTCATATTCAGGTCCATTAATTAATGCAACAGACAATGCATCATAGACATATATTCAATTCATCAATCATATGGGCACAATCCCATAATCTACTTTACAAGGTACCATAGTACACCACATACATCTAGATAATCCATAAATTGGTCCGGATGAGTCTCGATAGACCAAAAGTGAACTTAGATTCTCTCCAAAGTTTGGGTTCGGCAACCTCTTCGGCACGCCGAACTGCGTCTCGGCGATCGTTCTAGTGAGCCTAGAAAGCGCTCTGAGATTCGACGGATTGCTCGGTGTGCCGAGCAGGTCGCCGAACCACGGGAAGGGTCCAAACAGGCTAAAATTCCATCTGGAGGTCGTACAACCCACTAGGAAGGTCCGATTATACCTTTTATGTCAAAATTCTTAGTCCACATTGGGGTTTGTGGGTTTCTCTCAATATTCCCAACTTTAGGGATTTGTTGTTTCATAACTCAACTCAGGTAGGAATTCCAGGGATTTTAACACATCATAAGCATAGAATGCATTCAATAGATCCAAGGAGATAGTATGCATCCAACAGACAAACCTTTCCCCTTGGTCACAATGTAAAATACATAAACAAATACGAAATCAAGGAAGGGATACTCAACTCGGGGTGCGTTGCGGTTGTTCCGTCGTCTCTCTGAGGTTTTCGACGGTCTCCCATTAGCTCCAAGGCTCCAAGAGAATGAGAATAGAGGAAGACAAATGAAAATATGAGCTAAGGGTTCTATTTATAGGCCCTAATGGTCAAGTTGTGAATAGGAACAACTGTAGGAGTATAACGGGGTTTCTGGTCCTATAATTTCCAATTGGACACCTATGCGACTGCTGTTAGAGGGATTTTCTTGATGGGTCTGAGGCGTGTCTCTAGAGCTACCAGATATGATTATTATCTTTTCTGATTATTTTATTTTTATATAATTGCTAAGTCATTGTTATCTAATTGGTCTAGCTCCCTATATTAAATTAACTTACTTGATTAGTTTTAGGGGTTAAGGGTGATCCTAATGTGTTTTAACTTCTGCCTATTAGTGAATTTAGTTTACAGGTTTCCAATTAATTCTAAGTTTTATTTAAATTATTATTGGTGATTATTCAGGCTCTTACATTCTAACCTCCTTAAAAGAATTCATCCCTGAAATTTCTCCAAGGAGTTCTATAAGTGAGGGTAAGGAACTAGATGCATAGGCACAAAAATAAAAGAACACAATCACAAACACGAATCCATTAACATCATTGGCATTACACAGAAGGGAAAAACACACTGATTCATTCATACTAAAATGGAAGGGGGGCTGGTACGGGCTACCCAAAAACATACATATGACAAAGTGAAAATGAAAATCAAATACACTGCGAGAAGAAAACCCGCCAAAAACAAGAACTCTACATTACTACAGAAAAAAAAGAAAAACACATCTAGGGCTGATCCTCTGGAGGTGGTGGTGGTGGTGGCATGCTGGATAGTGGCACAACATCGGTTGCCCGTCCGCAGCTAAACATGTCCTGGAAAAACCGGAAAGTGGTGTCCATTGTCTTCTGTAGCCTGGACATTTGCCTCCTATTCCGACGAAGCTCTGCTGCTATCTCCGTCCGCGTCCTCTGATGAGCTCTCGAATTTGCCCTCTCCAAGGTAGCTAGTCGGGCCTTGATAGAAGGTCCGCGTCTGGGAATGAAGTCCAGTCCTGGTGCGGCTGAGGTGGAAGCTCGGTGAGGCTGCTCTACCTGCTCCTGTGGTGGCTCATGCTCCTGCTCCTTCTCCTGCTCCTCTGGATGGTGCTGCGGCTGAAGCTGATCCGCGTAGCGCGGGAGGCCCATCAAAGTGACGTTCTTGAAGGTGAAGGGGTTCTCTATCTTGACCTTTTCAGGACGGCTCAACACAATCTCTCATTGTTTGGCCACGACACACATCAAACAGGGAAAGGGCAAGAAACCCTTCCGCGTGTACCGGACATACCGGATGATGTGGCCAATCACCAAGGAGGGAAGGCAAAGACATTGGCCCGTAACCACCATGTAGAGCACTCAAACCGTGAATGATGTGAGCTCACTAGTGTTGTCAGAGCGAGGGTAAATACCACGAAGAAAGATAGCGTGGATGATCCGATAAGTAGGGCAAAGTTTGGTGGTAGCAAGGGAGTTGTCCCTGTTCCATGCGGAATTGTAGCCACACAGAACCTGGGTCACAGCAGACCGCTCGAAGAAAGGTAGATCAGGGCTGATGCTAAGCTCATTATTCATGGAGACATTCATGAGAGAAGAGACAAGCTAGAGGTCAAGGATATGGGGTTCACCAGAAACGACAAAAGTAATGGAGGAGGTCTCGAGGTCGGTCACAGTAATATACCTGTACATGATCCGGGTAAGGGTCTCAGAGGCTTGTCCGCCCCAATTCATGAGGGATTCCCAACCTACAGCTCTAAGGAGAGCAGGGACACCAAAGGATTCCACGTGGGTATCTAACGTGGGTTTCTGTAACAACCTGAAAAATTTCTAAAAGTATTAACTTGAAAATCTTAGGACAAGATGGTAATTTAATGAGATTGATAGTTTAATCTCATTTAGTAATTTAGTTAGAACACCTAAATCTTTAATCACAT
>JAUPMG010130597.1:0-11505 GCA_031762675.1 Pachysandra terminalis | reverse complement strand
TTCCCAAATGTGATTTATATTTATTGAAGGCTTGGAAGGTAGCAATAGAATTATGAACTCCTAGCTAAGATTCAATGAAGGCTCTCACAACAAAAAAATGAAGACCTATAAAGTAAATCTGAAGATGCAACGTAGGAATTTTTTTAGAATTCATCGAAGATTTATCATTGGGTAAAAGGTATCCGATACTACTAGAAAAGACTTAATTATCTTAAAATTCTATATGAATTCCAAAATAATGAAAACTAGGATTTTAAGGCAAACTCGAACATGCTAGCTAGTGTGGTTGGTTTACTAGGCTTTATCCAGATTTTGTACTAAACAATGACAGTCCTACTAGATGAGGTAAAAAACGAGAATCTTTTTATGATATTCTATCTTATTAAAATTTGCCCTAAATGGTATTTTGTGACTTTGGGCAAGTTCTTAACTGTCTGATGAATTTCATCGACTTGAGTAGTCCCAGTGAGGTAGCATTCCTCCAATTAGGTTGGGAGATACAATCAGAATCATCTTGATAAATTCTGGAACATTAAGCATCAACATTGGAAGTAATCCTGTAATTGTTTTAATATTTTACAAATATAAAAATCTCTCTCAGTTCCAACTCTTTGTACCCTCGAACTAAAGAGAGTTGCTTACAAATATGTTCATTTAAAGCTACAAAAATAACAATTGAATTTGGGTTTTAGAGCTCTAATTCTAGCTCAGACATTGAACAACAAGACCACCAACTCTTTTCCAATATGATGAATGACTATCGCATTTCAGCTTCTTCTGTTAAACCAACCACTTGCATCGACATCGAATGATCCTTCTTACCTGTGTAAAGCAATATAAATACAGAACCATCTATAAATAGTTATACAAAAATAAGTACATAATGACTTATCTTTTTTATTAGATAATATCTAAAAGTAATTAGATATGTTACTCACCTTGAAAAATAATGCAAAAAAGTATTGCATCTTCGCAAAATCACAAGTAGTTAATATTCATTTGTCATCAAAATTTAACCTTCGAGCATAAGACTCTCGTTGAACATAATTCAATGTTTGAAGCATTGATTCCTGCAAAACATTGTACACTTAACATACAAGCAATCCTAATATTGCCATACAAGCAATCAATGACAATCATTCCAATACATACTGTACCTAAGCATGAAAAGGAAAAGGATGTTCTAGCCCACTTTTCCAGATGCAAAAATGGCAGTATTTTGAACATTATATAAACCTCCATGAACTGATGCTCCCTACGTAAATAAAATTTAGTGGTATAAATAGTCAAATAAAAGTTTACTATTACCAAAATAAGTTATAATGCATGATCGACATAGATATAAAAAGGCGACTTACATATGGTTGAGGATTCATATTCAAGGAAATGATGGAACAAGAATAACCATAAAGTATGAAAAGGCACCAACATTTGGTTTAGGAATTGGACAAGGATCAAGAGATAAAGAACTAGTTTTGCCTCCTTTTGCTTGACAGCAACATCTTTAGGCCGACGACCTCCATAACTTGATGTTTCCTATGAACATAGATTTTGATAACATAAACAATTAAACAATGTATATTGCCATCAAAATAATTCAAAATATATAAACAATTAGAAATGTTACTTTCATGCTGTAGTGACCATTGTTCTTAAATCATAATTACTATAAATTAATTGTGATTTAATATTATGTTCCCTTGTGAGAGATTATAATAGAATATGGGCTTCAATTGCTAAATAGAGATCTAAGGGTAATAAGAATTGAATATAGGGCATATACGTTAATAATGAAAATTTATGGGGTCACTTATGTAATTAATGTAATTTCATGAGAATAGGGCTTTGGGCCCAACGTGTGGAGCATGGGAATAAGGGCTGGTCGTTTGGCCCATAAAGGTGAATGAGGGTCAATTGGTTCTTTCCCTAATTGAATTTGAATTAAGCTATCTGATTTGGATAGAGGGAGAGTTACTTAACTCTCTCTCAATGTCCTTCCAAATAGGACACAAGAGATCATGGGAAGGTTTCTATAACCATCCCATTGCCTTGCCTTGGAGCACACGACCAAAAGAGACAAGGCTGAGATCTGTTTTGGGTGGTAGAGAAAATAGAAAATAAAGAGAAGAGAAAGAGAAAAGAAGAGAAAGAAGGAAGAAGAGGACTTGGGAGTGATCTCTTATTGCTGGAAATCTCTGCAAAACATTGTGGTAGGATCCTTAGTGTGAACTACCCCGGGTCGGGTGGACCCGAGATAGATCGGGATAAGTGGAGTCGCCACCATTCATTGGGTTCAAGTGTGAATGGTCACCTAGGTAGGTCTTCTAGTTGCTAAGTAGACCCCAAAATAAGATTTAAATAAGGTCTAACCAGAATGAGTAGGGTGGTTTAGTTAAGAGAGTGGGAAAGTGTTAGGCACCCACTCTCTTCCGGTTTAACCGGTTACCTGATTTAATTCTATTTTGGCAAAATAAAAGATCTCCTAAAAATTTAGAAACAATCTTACAAGAAAATTTTAATTATCCTAACACTAATCAAATATCTAAAACCGCATGCCTAATTAATGACATAAGACATATTGAACAAAAGGAAAAGTCATAACCCACTTTTGCCACTCGATTACACTTCAAACTCATGGAAAAATATCTATCAAAAATTTAGAATACCAATTTGATGATCCCTTGTTCCAACTAATCTTATGGTACTAATCAAGGTAGAAACTAGAACAAAATTTTGAAAAAAAGAAAACAGACAATGATTGAACATGAGCATACAGATCTGTAGGATATCATATTGATCCGTATTTGAAATACATGAACAAATTCAACTCAGAGAAATCAGAAAATAATTCATTTCTTATGAGATGAGTGTACAAATCAACACAGAAAAATATAAACATATGCCTTTGAATTCCTTCTTTATCAAAATAAAAATCAAATCGACAACCAATTACCTGGGACTTGTAGCAGCCTGCTTGTAACATTTGATTTTCACTTTCTGGAGAATTTGAGCTTGAAATCTCAAGCTTGGAGTTGCAGTGCTGGGTTTGATCCTGGTGGGTTTGGATGGGGTTTAAATCTTGGATGAAGGAGATTCTACAGATGTTGAACAGAGATTAGAAGGGAAGGTTTTTCTGGTTGTTTTTTTGGCAGGGCTCGGATTGGAGTAGATGGGGTTTTGGATGTGAATGAACTGGGATTTGAATGGGTTTTGCAGGTTTTTTTAGATGGGGTCTTGAATGAGGAAGAAGAAGAAGGGATTGAATGCAGGGTTTGAATGGATTTTGGATAGCCGCCGAATAGGGTTTTGATGAGATTTCTTAGGGTTTGCAAAGGGTTTTGGGGAGGACGAACTGCAAGTTTTGAGAGGGGTTTTAATGGAGGTTTCTACAGGGATTTTGTAGAGGTTCTAATAGGGTTTCGAATTTGGATTTTGGCTAGGCATTTATGGGATTTCTAATCAACGATAATTCAAAAAATTCCTCTCCAAACTCTTCCTTATCTTCTTCTCCTTATACCCCTTTTCAATAGCCTAATCTAAAGTCCTAAGAAGAAGGAAAAGAAGAAGAACCTTGTACGATTCTTCCTTCTCCAATTTTTTTTCTTTCTTTTTTAATCTTCTTTCCAACGAATTAAAAGGAAAAAAATTATTTTATTTATTTCTCTTTTTTTATTTTCCTAATTCTATCTAATCTCTTAATCTAAACCCAACCTAATCCTAAAACCCATCTCAGTCTAATCCATTTCCTAAAACTAATTCTAGTCTAAACACTTCTCTTTTTTTTTTTTTTCATTTTCTTTTAATAATTATTTACACCTAATTTCTTATTTTTAATTATTTGAAACCCATTAAAAATATTATCAAACACCCTCTCACTACCTATAGTGACCCGGACCCTAAATCATAATTAACTTAATTTAATTATGATTTAAATAGTATTAATCTGGAAGAGGAATTTATAATGAATCATAGGGCTTGATTTAAAAAATATGACTTAATTAGTTATAATTTAGTGAAAATATTAGGAAGCTTATGTAATTTTGTAAATTTTAGGAAATTAGGGCCTTGGGCCCAACATGTAAAGTAGAGGGGACATGGGCTCGTCCTGTGGCTCATGGGATGAGGTAAGGGTAAGTATTTTTAGTTAAATTCATAAATGCTGCGACCCTTGTTAGCAATTCGGGATACGGCAAAAATACGATACGGGAATAATTCAAGAATTATTCGGTGACCCAAGAAAATGGTATGATCAAATATTCGGTAAACAAATCACTATATGGTAATTATGCGGTATTTAATTTTTATGTGTTTTAAACGTTTGGTTGCAAAAATTCAGAAGTCAAAAATTAGAGATGTTATAAAAAGAAGTCAGTAGATATAATAATAGTTGTCATTCTCTAAAAGATAACAAATATATCCAAAGCAAGTTTAGCCATGAACCCAATCCAAAAGGCAAAAAAAAAAAGAAGTTACAATCACACAGTAATACGGAAATATCAATGCAAATGAGAATAAGAAGGTATGGAAACATCAATGCAAATGAGAAGAAGAAGGTCCGGTCTCAACCGGATTTTCAAGCCAAGATAAATTGCCAAACTCTCCAAGCTCCCCATGTCCTTCATTAGTATTGGTGCTATATGCATTTTGAACTTGCTCATCCTGTCCATTATCGATATAAGGGAGAAGCTCCTCAAGCTCATCCAAGTTTATAGCCATTTGATCCATAATCTCAAATTCTATGGATGACTCAAACATCATTGAATTTGTCCTTATGTACACAAGATCTTCTAACTTTGTAGGTTTCAACCGATTCCTTGGGTCGCATCAAAAGCACTGCAATTTAACTGAGTCCTTTCACCCTTTGAATAACCTAATGAATTATTGTTCCGAATTTTTGAAAAATTCGTAAAACATCGTATTATACTTTTGAAGGCAAAAAATCGCGAATTATCCTGAATCTTTCAAACATCGGAAGTATTATACGTATATGCCTTCAAAGATTCGATTCGTGAATTATTCGTCGAATTGCTAAAAAGGGCTATGACTAAGGGAGAGAGGGAGAGTTTCCTAACCCACAACTTCCTTCTGAATAGGGACGCGCGTGTAACGAATTTTCTTATATTACACGACCAATGGAAGTAAAGGAAAAAAGAAAACCAGATCTAAAATGGTTGGGGTTTTGCTAAAGAAGAAGAGAAGAGAAAGAAAGAAGACGGAAAAAAAGGAGAGAAAGAAAGGAGAATAAGAAGAATAAAAGTCGAGGAAGAAGAGCAGATTCCCAGAAGAGATCCGTGGTGAATTTCAATTCTGAGAAGTGCAGAGGTTTTATTATATTTTTTTATTTGATTTGAATTGATATTATTTGGTCTAACTTTTTCTCTCTTGAGGTCTGATTGAATTGGCATGATTTTTGGTTCAATTGCACATTTGTCTTTGTTTACTTGTGCTATTTGACTTGTTTTGGCTCGGTTTAATTTGAATTCTTATATGGTTCAATTCATTTGTTACACGTGGTTCAATTTATCTTGCTATTGTGGTTCAATTGAATGGTTTGGTTTAATTTTATTGAAATATGTGGTTTGATCATGCATCATGGCTTGGATTGATTGTCTTGAACTGCACACTCACTTATAGCCAATTTACATAAGCTACCCCCGCCTATGAGAAAATAAATCCGAGTGTATAGTACCTTAGCGCACTTCGGTCGATACTGTTGAAAGCAAAGGGGATCCCACCCACCCTAGCTGCCAATCTCCGAATGGGAGGATGCTAGGGAACCTTTGAACTACATTTTAGATGAATTTGAATCCATTTTTGGCTAGGCCCATGGCCCATGTCCAATTTTTGAGTCATCCTTAGATTGGGCCCTTCATTGGGCCCATCAGGAAAGCCTACCCAATGTTCTGGAGTCCATAACCTAGGAACCTTTCCATGCATCAAGAGTCCATTTTCATGGGTCCATTTTCATGGGTCCATGACCCATGTGCATTAGGATGGGTGCCTGCCCATTTCTATTTTGCAGGGATTTCTCATCGTAGGCCCATTTTGGCCCATGGACCTAGATCAAGTCCTAGATCCATATCCATATCTAGATCCAGATCCAACTGAAGATCAATGGAGCGGAAGACAAGAGTTTGGATTAAGGCTTTTCTTTGGCCCAAGTGCCCTTTTTTGCAATAATACGTTATGGTTTGACACTTGGTTTAATTTTTATTATTAATTGTGTACTAACCACATCACCCTTAGATGTTTGGGTCAGTCCATTGCATTGTCTAGAGTCATACCCACATGGGTGTACCCCCTTAGGACTTATGTATTTGCATTTTCTAACATAACTGTCCAATTGTCAACAAAGGCCCATTGGCCCAAATCCATGTGAACCGACTTGACCTAGGTAAGTCAAGTAAGATTAATATGGACCAAGGCCCGACCCATGGGTCCATGTTCAATTTTTAAAATCAATTGAGGCCCTTATTGCAAATGGATATCCATCACATCATGCAATCCAAATTCATCAAGCATGCACATCATATACCAAGACCATGAATGAGTTTGGACTTAAACTCTCATGAGGACCATTAAGCCCTTACTTTATGTGGGCTTAATCTTATTAGGCCCACATGCATTCAATCAATTTCAAATGAATTTTAAATTCATAATCAACCATGTGAAAGTAACCAAATCTGGCCTAAATTGGTATGGGCATAGATCATTTATCAAAAGAGGAATTCAAATCCATTTGATACAACCCTTCAATGGGCCTATTCAATTTTGGCCCATTTCATAAGGAAGTTTATGAAATTTTCATTCATTTAGATTGGGTTGCATAGAATCTGACCTTTGCATACATCAAGAAAGCTTGATTAATTTGGGTCAAGTTCCACACATAGGAGGCATTTCTAGACTCATTCATAATGCATCATGTGCACATTGATAAGCGCCGAATGTTGCATATTCAAGCCCCTTAACTTGCATACGTTAATCTCTTAGTTTCTTTGTAATCTAATCTTTTGTGTTATTTTTGTGTTTTAAGCATTTTCAGGTTTCTAGGAAAAGTACAAGTAAATTCATCATTTACCTAAGATTTGAATTTGAATTCAAATCTTAAGTAAATGAATTCAAATCCAAACACAGCCTTAAAGAAAAGAGGTGGAGATACCAAGAAGGGGAGAGGAGGTTGACACCAAGGAGAAAAGGGCAGAAAAACGTGAAGAGCTTAAAAGTGGAAAAAAAGGAGTTCGAGAAGAATGGTGTGCGACAGTTCGGGAAGAACGGTGCGCGACAGTTCTTTTGGAATGGATTTCTCTTCAACAAAGGCGATTTCTAGCACCTCCATGAGCGGCTAAGTCATTCGTAGGGTATTGATGTAACCCCTTCCGATTAATGATGGTGTAAATGTATTTTTATTTTGGGAATTTTATGAGCATGAATGATGGTTGTTTAACCTGGAGATTACTTTGTAATTGTGTTTAAATGTTTACATTCAATTTTGATAAACCACTTGTCTTATCTCAGAAAGTTGTTTGTCTCTATTGAAATCAACATTCTTATTTTCTGTGATTATATGAATGATTGTTTTATAACGATTTTAATTGACACGAAATCAATAAAGTCAGATAGACCATGCATAGGAAGGATGAATTGCCCTACACCCTAGGTTAGCTTAATTTAGGTAGACAATTAATGCTTGCCGAAAGATCGATTATGCTTATTCATTGATCGTGTGTATGCTAATTAAGAAATTTGATAGTTCATACCTAGAGAAGACAGATTGTACCGCATTTTTGAACTTAGGTGGACGATCTGTGCCTACCGAAGATGGGTTATTCTAATTTCTTAATAAATGTATTTTTCTTGATGACATCGTTGTGTGCTTGACAAACACACACGAGTTATATCATGGATGTAAGTGAAATTTCCATGTTAAATATAGTTTTTCATCATTTTGACGTTAGTGGTAAAGTCAATTCCCTATAATCTCTCCATCTTATTTAATTCTTTTTTTTTTTTTACTTTTTTAATTAGTTTTAATTGAAAAACAAAAATCAATCATCATTTTTGAATTCGATTAGAATTATTCTTGATTACTTAACAATTGAACCCCGTAGTCCTTGAGGTTTGACACCCTCACCTAAACCTATTCTACAAGGATTCGTTCTATTGCGAGTGGTAATTTTATTGATACACATTGTTCCACGATCAATTTTTGGCACCGTTGCTGGGGACTGTTAACTGTTGTGTTGTTAAGTTTTTGGGATTAAATCTTATTTAAGTTCGTATAATTTTTTGTTTTTATTTTTATTTTATTAGTACTATAATTACTATTATTATTATTATTATTATTATTATTATTATTATTATTATTATTATTATTATTATTATTTCACTGCTCTGTTTTGTGTTTTCTGGTTCAGGAATCGTCACCGTCAGGGCCGGGATCGAATGCACTATAGGAGAGATTGAGCGCATATCACAGATCACAGAAGGATCAAGCGCACTTCTCAAAGCAAACAGGTGAAAACATTTAATTTCATTGAACCTCGTCTCACAAGCAGTTAGGTGAGTCCGTAAATTTGTTTTTGTATATTTTTATTTATTTTTCATTAGTGGATGTTTGGTCGTCGTTCATTATCTCTGCCAATTCTACCTTGCAAGTTAGACATAGAACAGACTCTTAGACAACTGAGGGCCGTAAGGGATTTTAGTTTGTTAAGAGAACGTACCATTGAGAAAATGGCTGAGGAACCAAAAAGACCCATTTTGCTTAAAGACCATTACATTCCCACTACTTACACTTCTCCATCGTGCCTTCAGTTGCTGCAAATCGCAGCAAATCACTATGAAATTAAGTCCAGCATTATTCAAATGCTTCCATCTTTCTTTGGACTTAGTAACGAGGACCCTTACAAGCATCTAGATGAATTTCTCGAAATCTGTTCTACCATTAAGATGCATAATTTTTTAGAAGATGCTTTGAAAATGCGTATTTTTCCCTGTTCACTCAAAGACAAAGCCAAATATTGGTTTAATTCCTTGAGAGCCAACACAATCATTTCTTGAACTTAGATGCAACAAAGAGTTCCTAAAGAAGGATTTCCCCATAGGAAGAACCAACCAAATCCGGAAAGCCATCACTAGTTTCTCCCAAAGTGAAGGGGAACTGTTTTATGAGACGTGGGAAAGAATGAAGGACCTTCTGAGGAAGTGTCCGCATCATGCTGTCCCAAGGTGGCAGCTTGTACAATGTTTCTATGATGGTTTGACTGAACCTCATAGAAAGATGGCGGATGTCTCATGTGGAGGCCATTGTTATGCCCCGAATCCGAGATGTATGATCTCGAGGATTCACAAGGGAATGACCTTCGAATCCAAAACCATGGATGCGGCCAAACCAACAAATAACCCAAGATACAACAGAGCATACTAAACATAGTGAAAGTCTGATAAAATTTAAACCAATTCTATTAACTAAAATCCACAATAATCAGAAAAATTCTAATTAAACCAACATTTACATTATTACTGCCCACTAAGGGTTAAAACACAACTATTAAAATCTATCAAGGTCCCTCAACAATTCCTAATTCTCAAAGCTTCCTTGTCTTATTCATAGCAAGTTAAGGCCTCCCGTCCTGATCATGCCACCTTTCTAATGGTCCACCTGTTTCAACATAAGGGTTGGGCTTGGAGGCCAAGTCAGAATAATCTAAAGTAATTATAGCAGTTATTTTCATAATCATATAATGAAACAGGTTAATTCATACAATTTATTACTCATTTTAATATCATGTTATTGCTTTCATACGTTCATCATCACAATCATAGTCATAACTGCCCTCTTTCCTTTTAGGGGATGGTACCCTAGGTAGGAAATCTACCATCTTTCCTTTTAGGATGTACCCTTGGTACGAAATTCACCTTCACACAAACAATTAGAGCATACATCTTGTGTCACACACAACACAAGGATCACCAGTGGTTACCTCTAACTTCACTCTCAAACACTTCACAAATCAGAAAACACACATAGAACCCACATACCATACACTTAGCAAATTATCAAACAAGGATCATTACTCACCCTAACTTCATACCACATAGTTCATATCATGTTATTCATCTCAATTATATCACATATCACAGGTCGTAGGCTCACATGGGACCCACACACATCACATTTTTCATTAATCCACATGCTTAGACATTCATTCATTCTAATATCACATATCATGCTTTATAACATGTTATAATACTCATGGAGCCATATCAACACTCATAACATACCTTACTTATTCATAGCATACTGAAACTAAAGTAAGTAACACATTTTATTGCACAAAATCTTATATATGTATTTTACACAAAAACCAACACCACACACATATTGGTAACCCTAAAACCAAGGTGTCCTCAAAATTTGGGACCATCCTGAGTTCGGTAGAAGCTTGGTAGCTGCCGAGCTACCTACCGAGGGTCATTTTCCTATTTTGACACCTCTTTGGTATGTTAATCATAACTATTTTTATACTTACCGGATTGACCTCAAACATGGACCATTGTGTTCCTATCTGAAAGGGAAATCCAAGAAAAATATGAAATAAATAGTCCAAGCTCACTAACATTCAGTATCGGCCAAGCTTCCTACAGAGAGGCATCAACAGCAAATCTCGGTAGCTGTCGAGCCTCAGTAGCAAAGGTCGAGAGTTGGGCCAGCTCGGTAGGTGGATCGGTAGATGCCGAGATACTTGCCGAGGCCTGTTTCAGTTTTGACATCAGTTCGGTGTTTTGGCCATAAGTAATTCTATACTTGTTGGAATCGCTTCAAACTTGTTGTGTTGTGTTCCAAACTAACAGAGGCATCACATAAAAATATTAAATAAATGATCTAAGCTTGGAAGAAGGCTTGGTGGGACCGAGAATCCTATTGAGGGATAAGTTTTCATCCCAGAAAATTTCCAGATTTCCTAGGGTTTCATGCCCAACCTTACACACTTTAATTTCACACTTTTAAAACACACCAAACATAGATTTATATTATAAAATATCAATTCATCATAATACAGACAAAACCTAAGATTAAACTAGGTTATACATGTTAGATTCAACATAAAAATCTCCATCATTAAATGATCTAGATGCTTATTCCTAGAGAATCATCATAATCTTATAAAAACAACCACCGTAAGAACTTCGGATATGTAACGACCCGGACCAAATTTTTCCAAGTTCATGGATTTTCCAGTCCAAGTGTCACCTTCACCTCGTATTTTTATGAGAGTGGCAACACAATTAAATCATAAGCGGAAGTCCTGAGCAGTTCAAGTAAGATATAAGTAACTAATACACCTAAAATAAATTTCTAGCATTCTAAGTAACAAAGACTAATTTCTAGACTAATCTTACGTACATCAAGCAGAGTGCGCTACCTAATCCATGTCAGCTCCCTTAGAGAACATCTAGCTTCTGAGATCTGAAAAGAGATAATATAAACAACATGAGTAAACC
>JAUPMG010130586.1:0-11505 GCA_031762675.1 Pachysandra terminalis | reverse complement strand
GGTACCGAAATTTCATCACAAACAGAATCGCACGGTCGGTTCTAACCTGATTAGCGATCCCATGGGGAGAAACATTCGACATGTAATACCGATTATAAATCCACAGGGATACAAATACTAAAGTCACTATTTTAATTTATTCTTATTTTACTAATAGCCTAAGTATTAGCACTATCATTAAAAACTATCTTACCTTAAGATCTGAGTTAATCTTGTCTAGGTTTTGTTCAGGTCGTTACAAGAGGGTTTGTAGAAATCTATTTTTGGGAAGAAGAAGAAGAAGAAGAAGGAAAAGAATATTTAATCTACGTTGCCGGAAATCTACATACATCAGATCAATGTAAACGAGGTAGAGATTCCTGCGTTTCGACGGTAACTTCCTTTATGAATGAGTTCAATGCTATACAGTTCGGAAGGGTTATATGATCTTGTATGTTCAACACGTTAGATCTAAGATCTAAATAAATAGTAGGAATGATGCTATGATGCTTGTTTCACATGATCCATGGATGTTGCTGTGTTTACTATGTTAGTTTGTGTTTTTAAGGAATATATTCATGTTCTTAGATTCATGGTTGATTATCTGTTAAGTACCTGTTTAGATCTATAGGAATAATTAGGTTTTATGTGTTTGAGGTTTGAATCGTATGATTAAGTTGTAAGGATTGATTTATGATCATTAATGCAATAGAAAACAATAGGTTTGAGTATAGGCATGAAGCCCTAGAAGATACCCTGAAATTGGCTGGATTTCTGCGTTCGGTAGCAGTCTCGGCAACTACCGACCAGCTAACGAAATGAGCCAAAATGTCCAACTCTCTAGACATGCTACCAAGATTCCGTAGTAGAGCTATTGAGCTCCTTGGTATGAATTTCGGCAGCAACCGAGTAGCTACCAACATCACCAAAAATAAGATGTTCTATGGACTTGCTATCGAGCTTCGGTAGTTGAGCTTCTGAGGCCCATTAAAGCCAATATTTTATGGGAATGATCCCCATTGAGTTATGCACATTCCTGCATAGTTGGTTTGTGTGTAAAAAGTCTAGAATTGGTCAAATCATAAAAAATAATAGGAGAAGGTCACCAATTTGGGATTTTCAGAATTATTCGAATGGAATATGAGGCGGTATCTCTTCAAAGGTTATGGATATGTTCATAGGACCTAAAGATAAGCTTACTGTGAGTAGAGATGGTTCCTTAGGACTTAGTTGATCAATTGGTATACTTGGCATCCAATGTTGACATAGGTTTGACTTGATTGACATCTGTAAGGCTTGTGCTTGAAATTGATAATGTTTGACTTGAATGACTGATTGAGGGTACTATGTGTATGGATACACAGTGTATCCATGACCTTGTCTGATGCTTGTGCCAGGTTGACTTGATTTATTATGTGGATGGGCGAGCTTCCACCGTGGGTGAAAGTCCCTAAAGGAATGGTCTCATGAGGGTGATTACACTGTGGGTGAAAGTCCCTAGAGGAAGAGCTCAATTACAGGTGATCTTTCACCATGGGTGCAAGTCCCTAAATGGAATAGGAACTAAGGGTGTATTCCAGCGAGAGTGAAAGCCTCTAAAGGAATAAGACTAGTGTTTATATTGTAGGTGCAAGTCCCTAAAAGAATGGTTGTATGGTCGTATGATTGAATGAGCACGTGACTGGGCTAGGCCTGGTGACACCTTGCATTGCATTGCATTGAACTTCATTTCATCCCATTCTTGCATCGTACTTTGCATTGCATTGCATTTTGGTTTGAGTGACTGTGATGCCTCATGACTAGATTGATTATGAATGTGATTGTGATTGCGGTTACTTTGCCGCGGCATGGTGGGACCATGTGGAAAAAGTTGTGCTTCCACCGTGGGTGCGAGTCCTTAAAGGAATGGTACATGAGACTTCCTCGGTGGGTTAAGTCCCTAAAGATTGATTATGTGAATGATATGTGGAATTTGTTATGTGTTTGTTGATGTGGTTACTTGGCTGTTGCATGGTGGGACCATGTAGATAAGGATGTACTTCCACCGTAAGTGTGAGTCCCAAAAGGAATGATACATGAGATTTCCTCTGTCAGTGTAAATCCCTAAAGAATGATTATATGCTTGATATGTGGTTAATGGTCGTAACAAGGGACCTCGTGATTGTTTGTTGGCTATAGCAAAGTGGGACCTTTTGATTATTTCTTGGCAGTAGCAAGGTGGGACCTTGTGATTGTTAGTTGGTTGTAGCAAGGTGGGTCCTTGTGATTGTTTGTTGGTTGTAGCAAGGTGGGACCTTGTAGTTGTTTGTTGGTTGTAGCATGGTGGGACCAAGTGATATTTTTTATGTGTTAGTTGGTTGTGGCATGGTGGGACCATGTGATGTTTGCTTATGTGATTGATTGGTTGTAGTATGGTGGGACCATGTAGTATTTTGTCGAGGAACATAGTTAGACTATGTGACTACTGTGACTTCTTTGTTGTGTCACGTGGTGGGACCATGTGTACTCATGTCTGTTTGTTATGGTTTAGAACATGGTGGGACCATGTAGGATGTGCTTGAACATGATGGGATTATGTGATTAGCCTTAACATAGTGGGTCTATGGGAATTGTGTATTATTGACTGGTTACGATTTGATGTGGTATGCTTCCATGTGAATAGTGATTTTACATGATGATTGTGATATTCATGCTAGTATACGAGATAAATTATGACAACATGTTAATATACATTTGATTGTGGTAGTATATGTTTGGTGAAATGCATGAAATAGACCGTACTGATTTACATGAATAAAATTTGGTATTGTAGTCTCATAGGAGTTCTCTTCTAGGCTTCAGCTGATCCTTATCTCTCCAGGTGATAGGATTGTCTGAGTCCTGGCTAGATTCTAGAGAGGAGAGTATACATTTATGATAGTTTTGGTTTTTAGACTACACGACTTACTTTATTTTGTTTTAGTTTATTTATTTGACCCTATGGAGGGCAGAAATTGTAATAGATGTTATTATGATTTCTTTACTTTATTTGTGGGTAAATAGCTCAACAATCTTAGTTTGACTATGGTTTTAATCCTGATAGACTTTCGCTGGTATTTGTATTTGATGAGACTTTGATTCAACCAGATAAGGGTTGATATTGTGGCTATTTATCCGTATCCACGCGGTGGGTCCGAAGGTCGATTCCTTGGAATCCTCGAGATCCCATATCTCGGATATGGTGCATGACAGAGGTGGTATTAGAGAACTAGGTTAAATTTGTCTAGGCTTTGGGAAGTCTTAGGTCATTATGAAAACCTAGGACGAGAACCTAGAAGTATGTGAACCTAGGGGCAACTTTTGTGAATTGTATGAATTATATTCTGATATAGTATGTGAATATAATGTGATTTGTTTATATTCCTATGTTTGAATGTATGTATGTATATATGCATAAGTTGGAATAGGATTATCACATTATGTACTTAGGGACTCTTTATTATGAAGATGGCTGGACGTAGGTGCAATGTCACTGCAGAAAAGGGATCGTCCGGAGGGAAGCGGATCCTAACCTATCAGGAATTTATCAAGTACTGGGAAAAATGGCTACTACTCTTCAAGGTGAGCAGACCATGAGACTGAACCAAACGACAACTCCTAGAAACAACAATGTGGGAGGGATAACATGGCTTGAGAAGGTTAAGAAATTAACTCCACCTCACTTTGATGGGAGCAGAGAGCCGATGTGTGCTTAGGATTGGATGGAGGATTTGGAGAAAATCTTTGAGGCCATGGATTTCCCGGAAGACCAGAGGGTGAAGCTGGCAGTATTTATGCTTAAAGGGGAGGCCTACCAGTGGTACAAGATGGTAGTGAGATCCCAGGGAACGATCAGGGAGTGGGCAGAATTTGAAAGACAGTTCTTTGAGACTTACTTCTCGACTAACTATCAGAGAGTTATGGCAGTGGAGTTTGTGAAGTTAGAACAAGCCTCCCTCACAGTGAGCCAATATGAGGGGCGCTTTGCGATGTTGTCGTGTTTCGCAGCACAATGGAAATTAACGAAAGCAACAAGGCTGCCAAATTCGAGGAAGGGCTTCGATCCGAGATTAGGTCGAAAGTGGTCATACTGCGATTGAGGAACTTCATCCAAATACTTGATTGTGCACCACTAGTTGAGAGACACCCCACTTCCAGCTCAGCATAGGGACACTTCTCGTCTAGAGAGGGGAAGATATCAGCTCTACAGTCAAATAGGAGGGAAGAGAGGAAGAAGAGATCTGTACCCTGGAAGGTGGAACCTAGACAGGCAGCCACTGCTGATGCTCCTATAGCTGCACCATTCATCCAACAGCTACCACCTCAGCTGACTTGCTTCTACTATGGCAAGCCTGGGCATTACAAGAAGGACGACACAGAAAGGATTCAGGTTTAAGGCTTGGTGTAGAATTATGATGGATCACAACCCCGTGGATACGTGCAGGCACTGACAGATGGTACAGTGCAGAGGGATGAGGACGCCAACAATGTTGTGGTGGAAGGTACACTCACACTCTTCCATTCACCTGCTTGTGTGTTGTTTGACTTTGGTGCTACGCATTCTTTCATATCAGTCAGTTTTATGCACACTTTGGGTCTTAGACCATCTATCACGAGAGAACCATTACATATAACAAGTCCCGTAGGAGGTTTAGTCACATTGAATAATATATGCTTAGATTGTGTGATTAGAGTTGGGGATCGAAATTTCGAAAGTGATCTCGTAGTATTGTCAATGTCTGAGTTCGACATCATACTTAGCATGGATTGGCTATCTGCCTGTCACGTCAAGGTGGATTGTTTTGGTAAGGAAGTCACTTTTGATATTCCTGGAGGAGAACTAGTAAAGATCCTAAGGGAGGCAAAGGATGTATACCAAGAAGAATTTTTGGGATTGTTAGAGGGAAGCAAAGGAGAATCTTTGGAAGAAAACCTAGTGGTAAAAGAGTTTGATAGTGTTTCAGGAGATACCTGGACTGCCGCCGTTGAGAGAAGTGGAGTTTTGCATCGAGTTGATGCCGGGCACGTCACCTATATCTTTGGCCACATACCGTATGGCACCGGTGGAGTTGGTGGAACTCAAGGTAAAACTTGATGAGTTGATAACTATGTGTTTCATTAGGCCGAGTGTTTCGCCGTGGGGAGCACCAGTACTTTTTGTGAAGAAGAAGGATGGGTGGAGGAGGCTGTGCATCGACTATAGACAGCTGAATAGAGTTACCATCAAGAACAAGTATCCTTTACCAAGGTTAGGCGACTTGTTCGACCAGCTTAGAGGAACCAGATACTTTTCCAAGATCGACTTAAGGTTGGGATAACACCAATTGAGGATTCGGGATAGTGACATACAAAAGACAGGATTCAGAATGAGGTATGGTTACTACGAGTTCGTGGTGATGCCCTTCACCAATTGAGGATTCGGGATAGTGACACACAAAAGACAGGTTTTAGCATTTGAAGAGCTGAAACAGAAATTGACAACGACTCCAGTACTTGTAATTCGTGTCAGTAGTAAGAACCTATAAGTCTACACAGATGCTTCACGGATGGGTTTGGGTTCCGTCCTTATGCAAGAAGGAAACGTTGTGGCATATGCCTCCAGAAAACTCAAGGTGCACGGGTGTAATTACCCGACGCATGACCTGGAGTTGGCCGCAATTGTGTTTGCACTAAAGCTGTGGAAGTACTACCTCTATGGAGAAGACTTTGAGCTCTTCACATATCACAAGAGTTTAAAGTAATTATTCACTCAAAAGGAGTTGAATATGAGGCAAAGAACGTGGCTGGAACTGGTCAACAACTACATTACGACATTCCAGTACCACCCGGGGAAGGCAAATGTAATTGTAGATGCTTTAAGCAGAAAGCCTTGAAAGATGTTGTCCTGTTTACAGAGGCAAGAACAGAGTCTAATTGAAACTTTCAGTAACAAAAATGTCCAAGCAAAAGGCAAAGAGAATAGTGAGCTATTGTTTAGTTTGCTGGCGAGACCGTCAATTATTGACAAAATTGGACTAGGACAGAAATCAGATCTAAACTTACAGTCATTGGCAGCATATGAGTCCAAGCCAGACTGGGTATTATCGGCAGATGGAGTGATTAGGTACCGGGGTAGACTTTGTATTCCGAAAGTCCAGACTATTCAGAATGAGAAACTTGGAGAGGCACACAAGTCCAGGTATTCTATTCACCCTGGCAGCACTAAAATGTATTGAGATTTGAGAAAGGCTTACTGGTAGTCCGGCATGAATAGAGGTGTAGCACAGTTTTTGGCTCGATGCCTTACATGCCAGCAGGTCAAGGTTGAACACATGAGGATAGCCGAATTACTTCAACCATTACCAGTTGCGGAATGGAAATGGGAACACGTGACTATGGACTTCATAGTCGGGTTGCCCAAGTCAAGAGGGGGAAGTGATTCCATTTGGGTAATTGTGGATAGACTAACAAAAGCTGCTCAATTCTTACCTGTGAAGGTTACGACCTCTAGAGATGAATTGGCTCTACTTTATGTCAACGAAATCGTGAGAATACATGGGGTGCCGGTTAAAATCGTGTCTGACAGAGATACCAGATTCACATCAGAGTTTTGGGTGAGCTTACGGAAGGCTTTGGGCACGTAGCTAGACCTCAGCACTGCCTTCCACCCACAGGCAGATGGACAGACCAAAAGGTTCAATTAGATACTGGAAGATATGCTACGGGCAAGTGTTTAAGATTTCAAGGAGAACTGGAGTGACCATCTTCCTTTGGTAGAATTCTCCTACAATAATAGCTATTAGTCTAATATTGGGATGGCACCGTTTGAGGCGTTGTATGGAAGACTGTGTAGATCGCCCATGTGTTGGACCGGGGTGGGTGAGAGAAGTTTACTTGGACCTAAAATCATCTAAGAGACAACTGAAAAGGTGAAAATTATCAGAAAGAGACTTCTAGCAGCTCAGAGTTGACAGAAATGTTATGCAGATCGTAGAAGAAGAGAACTAGAGTTTGATGTGGGTGATCACGTGTTCTTAAAGGTTTCACCGATGAAGGGTGTAATGAGATTTGGAAAGAAAAGGAAATTAGAGCCTCGCTTTGTTGGACCCCTCGAGGTATTAGATCGTATCGGTAAGGTGGCATGCCGTCTAGCCTTGCCATATCAGTTGGGAGCAGTCCACAATGTCTTCCATGTCTCTATGCCAAGGAAGTATGAACCTGATCCTACGCACGTCATTGATTGGACTCATTTACCGATAAGGGACAATACGACATATGAAGAAGTGCCGGTACGGGTCATGGACTGGAAAGAACAGAAACTGAGGACAAAGACCATTCCATTAGTAAAGCTACAATGGAATCATCATGATGGAACAGAAGCATCGTGGGAACAAGAATCGGTGATTCGAAGGCGATACCCTACGCTATTCGATGATCGAGGTAGGTATTTAAATTTTGAGGACGAAATACCCAAAAAGGGGGGGGGGAGAATGTTGTGACCCTGACCCTACCGTTTAATT
This sequence comes from Pachysandra terminalis, assembly GCA_031762675.1. NCBI lineage: Eukaryota > Viridiplantae > Streptophyta > Magnoliopsida > Buxales > Buxaceae > Pachysandra > Pachysandra terminalis. Next base: position 4,009 of record JAUPMG010130586.1, on the reverse strand, counting down.
TAATTATTAAAAGGTAGTTAAACTTAATTAATACCCTTGGAGCTAATTGATATTAAAAGGGATGGAATGAACCTATGTGTAAATATGATGAGTTAATGATTAAATGTGTTATTATGTGATTAGGTGTAATGGGCTTGGACCAACACAACACAACTAAGTGGACTAATGGACTGGCCGAATAAGCCCATTGGGCAAGGTAAGGGCACTATGAACTTTTTACTAACTAATTTGAATTAGAGAGAGGGAGATAATGGGTACTCCCAAAAACAAACGTTCTATCTAGGAGAGAGAAAATGTTTCATACGATCAAACTAGGAGAGCAAAAAGGGTTTTTAGAAATCTGGTTTTGGGAAGAAGAAGAAGAAGAAGAAGAAGAAGAAGGAAAAGAAGATTTAATCTACGTTGCAGGAAATCTATCTACCTCAGATCTACGTAAACGAGGTAGGGATTCCTGCGTTTCGATGGTAACATCCTTTATGAATGATTTCAATGCTATAGATATATGAAAGGTTGTATGATCTTATATGTTCAGCATGTTAGATCTAAGATCTAAATACATAGTAGGAATAATGCTATGATGCTTGTTTCACATGATCCATGGGTATTGTTGTGTTTACTATGTTAGTTTGTGTTTTTAAGAAATATATTCATGTTCTTAGATTCATGGTTGATTATCTGTTAAGTAACTATTTAGATCGATAGGAATAATTAGGTTTTATGTGTTTGAGGTTTGAATCATATGAGTTAGTTTTAAGGATTGATTTATGATCATTAATGCCTTAGAAAACACTAGGTTTGAGTATAGGCATGAAGCCTTGGAAGAAACCCAGGAATTGGATGGATTTCTACGTTCGATAGCAGCCTCGGCAACTACCGAGCAACTACCGAAATTGGCCAAAATGTCCAACTCTCTAGACATGCTACCGAGCTTCGGTAGCAGTGCTACTGAGCTCTTCTATAGGAATTTTGGCAACTACTGAGTAGCTAACGAAATCACCAAAAATAAGATGTTCTCTGGACACGCTACCTAGCTTTGGTAGCTGAGTTATCGAGCTTTTCAGTAGGAGCGTTGGTAGCTATCGAGTAGCTTCCGAGGCCCATTGAAGACCAAATCTTATGGGGATGATCCCCTCTGAGTTGTGCACATGCCTACATAGTTGGTTGGTGTCCAAAAGTCTAGAATTGGTCGGATCATAAAGAGAATAGGAGAAGGTCACAAATTCTGGATTTTTGGAATGATTCGAATGGATTATGAGGCGATATCTATTCAAAGGTGATGGATATGTTCATAGAACCTAAGGATAAGCTTAATGTGAGTAGAGATGGTTTCTTAGGACTTAATTGATCAATTGGTGTACTTGGCATCCAATCCTGACTTAGGTTTGACTTGGTTGACATCTGTAAGGCTTATGCTTGAAATTGAGAATGTTTGACTTGAATGGCTGATTGAGGGTATTGTGTGTATCCATGATTGTGTCAGATGTTTGTGCCTGATTGAATTGATTTATGATGTGGATGGGTGAGCTTCCACCATGAGTGAACGTCCCTAAAAGAAAGGTCTCATAAAGGTGATTACACCGTGGGTGAAAGTCCCTAAGGGAAGAGCTCGATTATAGGTGATCATTCACCACGGGAGCAAGTCCTTAAATGGAATGTGAACTAAGGGTGTACCACAGTGAGTGAAAGTCTCTAAAGTAATAATACTGGTTTTTATACCGTGGATACCAGTCCCTAAAATATTGGTTGTATGGTCATATGATTGAATGAGCATGTGACTGTGTAATAACACGAAAAACTGAAACAGAAAATTCCTCTTTAGACAAGGGTATAATAGTAAATTAATAAGACAAGCTATATGCTTAAACACTTATGTAATAAACTATATACTACCCTAATCTATATTATCATATTAAAACCTTATATAAACACACATAATAACTTATTATAATGTTTAAGGCTTATATAATTAAATGTCGGGCTTAATTAATGAGTCTTGGGCTTAATTAAAAGGAACTGGGCTTATAAATCTTAATTGGGCTCAAGTAATTGAATATAGACCTTAATGAATTAATTAGCTTAATGGGCTTAAGGCCCAACATCAACAACTTAAATTTTAAACATAATTAATCCCGTTTTTATTAAAAGCCTTCTAGAAAACTTGAGTTAGAAAATGACTAGGACTCCCAAACAGCTTAAAACTGAAGCCTACTAGTTATATTAGGACTCCACATTAAATAAGATAATAAAAGACTAGTTTAAGTAAGATTAGGATAACTAAAATCAATGGTGAGAATCTCATAGGAACATCAAAGATTAATTTAATGGTTAAGATTAAAAATAATGACTTAAAATCTGATTAGGATTAAAGTAGGATGAACCGAATAGATAACTTATACAAGATCTAAAACACTTTAATCCAAGGGCTGTAATTTAACTAATCTAATCTAAAGGTTATTAATTAATACATAATCGTACATTAAGTATAAACTCTAGGACACATCAGAAATTCATATAAACACTAGATTGAATGTGTGATTTTCCATCTAAGAGAGAAAGAGAGAGAAAGTGTGTGGAAGATAGCTGGAGCTGGAGCTTGGAGAAGAAGAATAGATCAGATTTGAACAGAGAAGAAGAGGTAGAAGATACGAAGAAGATCAGCCAAGGTAAGTAATTCAATTATTCCTTATTTTGGAATTGGATCTAGGTGAGATGCCATATGTGAATATGACATAGCACTTTAATTCAAACTCAAGAACATGATGATTTTACTAAAAACTCATACTTTCATGCATGATCATCCTTTTGAAGGAAAATTAGTATATTTGGATTGATATTTTAATTGGGTTATATAAGGAATTAGATTTAAACATGAGTTTATATTGCAGAGGAATATTAATTATGAGTAAAAATACAAAAACCATATTAAATCCTATTTCTAGGCCGAACCGGCATGCCGGTTGCACCCAGTTGGTCCAACAGTCCTACCGGCGTGCCGGTAGGCTGTCAGGACCCTGCCGGTTCCCAAAAGGGAATTGGTAGTTGCTGCCTAGCCCACCGGTGGGCAACCGGGGTGCCGGTTAGCCTGCCAGTGGCTAAATGTGTCTGTACTTGTGAACTGTGGTCTTTGCCTAGCCTGCCGGAGGCCAACCGGTGTGTCGGTTAGCCTACCAGTAGGGTTAAAACTTGTGTGTGCCTGTTTCCAGCCTCTACCTAGGCTGCTGGTAGACCAACCGGCGTGCCGGTTAGCTTGCCGGACAGCCCAGGTTTATTGGGTTGGTTGTTTTACCTATTTATTCGGACTTTGATTGATCTTAATTAATTATATATTGATTATTGGATGGTTTTATGACATGATTGGTAGATTATTATGACTAGTTGATGTATCCTTATGTTTCATCATTTATTATGCATGATTGAACTTGAATTGAATACCATGAGGGGTATACCATGCTTATTAAATTCTTATTGATCACTTAGTCTTATTGCACAACTGTAAACCAAATATATGTTAAGTTAATGTGCAAAATCACTACACATGCACAGCATAGCCTGATTGCATTATTGACCCTATTCTGGTCATGTGCTTGACCGTACGATCAGACTTTCACATTGGTAGAAGGTATTGATTTCACTGAGAAATAGTTATGATTCGAATATCATGCTATGGTGAGGAAGTCTCGAATGGAATGATTATTTTGGTTGAGGGAGTCTTGATCCCAATATTACCCCATTGTTCTTATCATCAAGATAGCGTATTTTTATATACGTAACTAATACCGAGTGAAATTCTGTTGGCATTCACCATATGTAGTGCTCACTGAGGTTTAGATCCTATTTTTGACGCCTTGGATTTTTTCATTGCCTTGACCGCAAATAAGTGGGAAAATTGTGCCCTCTTGGTCGAAACCCCTCAAAATTATGATGCGCAAATAGAATATCTTACTGAGAGTGGCTGTGTATGCGGGGGAATGGTTCGATAAGACATTCTTGCTCAGTAATTGATTGGTCT
>JAUPMG010130555.1:0-11506 GCA_031762675.1 Pachysandra terminalis | reverse complement strand
ATTCATAATATGAGAAGATTGTTTGTAACATAGTCAACATGTAAAATGACTATTATGCCCTTATAAGCATGTGAATTACTTTATGATTAAATAGTTGGATGGACAGGCTAACTTAAGATGGGTTGGATGAGAACAATATAAAGATCTATATATTGGAGATACTATAAAAAGAAATGATGAAATTCCTTAATGATAATCATAAGGAACGATTTAGGATGATTGATGGGAAAACCGAGGTAGACTTACTTGTTGATAAAGTAAGCGATTGTATATGGAATACTCAGTATTTGATTTAGGGTTCCTCAATAGATGAAATCTGAATTAGTACATAATGATCAATATACTGGACATCATTACACGGGATGATTGGTATATGTTATGTTGGTGTGATAAGGAAAAGCTGAGATTAAGCCTAACTATTTTGGGCTAAAGGTGATGATCAGGAATTGATCTCAGGTTCTTCAATTGTTAAACTGGAGTAGTAAATAGTACAGTATGAACTTAGTGAAGTCTGTGTGATACCCAACTTCACTTGAAATTGTGTTTCTATGTGTGAAGCATAGTATACGTGTTAGTGATATGTATATGTCGGGTAACTGATCTGATATATGTTTATGAAATGAATGCCGGCTGATAAGCCTATGGCATATTGATGTGTGATCAGACAATATAGTAAACCCTTGAAAACACATGATTGGTATGAACAGTTCTTGTGTACGACATAACGTGATAACGAATTATCTGACAAATGTTATCACTAATAAAGTGATTGAACATGTTGTCTGTGACTTGATTTCCAGCTAGTGAGCCTGGATTTATCATGGTGTGGACAAGGCAACAGAGTAAGTCCTTGGGAAACACATAATTGTTGTTAATCATATCGAGATATGATTTTCAGTGTTGTATTTGGGGTGAGGGATTAGCTACCCAAGAGCCCTTGAATTATGTGAAAATGTGTGGACGACAGTTCTGGCCGCAGTTATTACCCCTACCACGGAGGGATGCTTCACGGTAGTGATACCCTTGGACTTTGGGGATGCTTCACGGTAGTGATGCCCTGGGAGATGCTTCACAGTAGTGATACTCCGGTCCTCGATACGTCGGTGTGGGTAGTGGGAGTTCATCTTCGACATTTAGTAGATATGTTATCCTTATGTCGTTGTGGATATTTATACCTCGTTGTGGATATGTGAGGTCCCATCTACTATGAAAAAGATTGGAAAGGTTCCTCTGACAACGTGATGCCATGAGATAGATATTTACAAAAGTGATACCTATAACATACAAAACGAGTAAAGAATTACATATGTCTGGCGTGAATATCTGATTCACAACAGTTGAAAGTGTACAGATGTCTCGTATCTTACGTATTAGACTGGCAAGAGGGAATGGTTATTTCTTTACAATATATAGTTGTATCGTATCTCATATGATTGAAAGAACATAGATAATGATTTACTGATGATATATTGCTGCCATATAAAGTAATGAAACAATCATTATAACTTGTCATGCATAAGCATATATCTATCTTGAAATTTCTTCAGTTTCTTGTACTTTATTCTTGCTGGGCCGTATAGCTCAGGCCTTTTGGCCATAAACATTTCAGGAAATGTGGATGTACACGAGGAGGATCCTGATAAAGGGTATGACAAAGATGCTCGTGCCAGGATGCGTGAGGAGTGTACCTTCTGCTTACTCTGATAGATAGTGAGAGTTTATGTAAACTCTCAGTATGTATAAAGAAAAATGTAATGATTTCTTTTGTTTTAGTATGTTCTTCCTAGAGATTGTATGTATGTACATTTGGGTTACTGTCTTTTGGCTAGGCATTGTAGAGGATGCAAGTTTTGTGCATCTCTAGATGTATATGATGTACATTCAGGTTTTGATTAGTTTTTTTTTCCGCTACGTATATATTAATGATATCATACTCTGTATTTCATTTATGGTTTTACCACCCTCTTGGATGTTAATGGTTGTCATTGTGATTGATTGAGGGTGAGAGTTGCGACTCGGGATTCAAGGCTATGCTTGTGTTGACACGAGTTATACCATGGGATTCGGGTCGTGACAACTTGGACCCCGCTGGTCACAAGGAACCAATAAGCTCGACCATTGTTCCAAACTACCTAAACCGGGTCAGACCTAAAATAAATACGGTTCACTAAAATAAGTATACTGTTTATGTACAGGACGTTGCGCTTGATCTTAATCGACAGATGCTACGTGTTGTTTGTACAATATCTCTCTGCTTCGACATCGTATTTATATGATCTTGGATGCGTTGGAAAGAGGACACCAAAACCTACAACTTCGTATCTAATAGCTTCATCCCATTTCCAAAGTTTTATGGGTCAAAATCGAGTCGCCAGGTGACTATTCTGGAACCTTTAGTATTGGGGCGCTCGATCGCACCTCAGGTGCGCTCGAGCGTCAGCCCATAACTTTCTTCTGTTCAGTTCGGTTATGCTTTCGGATTCCATATACATTCATATAGATTAATTTATACTAAACTATAACAGACTAACATATGCTTATACTCTTCTAACAATACTCTAAATCCTATTAATCTACATCAGGTATTTCCAAGGAATTCACAATCGGGTATATGATAAACATATGGTTTTCAAAATGCTTTCAAAACAGAAACAGAGATACATATGGTATCTGATGCTTGCAAGACACATGGTATAAGGTTACGAACGAATTCAAACGGACAGTACTTACTTGCGATCTGCGCGAAATGAGGATGGAATAGATGAGTTGCCTCTTCTTCCTTCTTCCTTCTTCTTCCTCCTTTACTGAACACAGCAAGAACACAGACTCAGATTCTCTTCTTTTCTCTTTTCTTTCCTTCTCTCTTCTCTCTCTTTTCTTTCTGATGAATCATCCGAATGGTGGAAAGAGAGGTTAAGGAAATGGCTTCTCCCTAATTCCTCTCCCTCACCCCAGCGATCTGGCCACCTCACCCCTGTTCGTTGGATTGGCTCAACGCACGAACTGTGCGTTGAATAGTTCAAGAACTCTAAACAATTTCATAATTTTACTCCATTTTAAAGTTATTTACGGTATGACCCCAAATCCACTTAATTGGTTTTAAATTACACCCTAAGTTTAATTAAACACTTACTATATACACATATGCAATTAATTAATTCAAATAATTTTAATTAAAGGAAGAAATTAAGTTAGGGAGTTTAGGTCACTACACCCTAAGAAAGAAGAATAAGAATGCAAGTGATAATGGGCAATGATCAGATCCTATGATTGGGCTATGAAAAATAATGGCATTTGGATTTTACGAGCCCAATCATAGTTGCATAAACCTCTATCGAGGCATTCAGAAATGCGGTTGTTATCGCATTTCCCATTAGTCCAAGTAAATGAAGGGCCTTAAAATCCTATCTCCATTAAACCACAGTAGTTCATAAACTGAAAAAAGCGATTGGAAACGTTTACCTTAATTGGAGCACCTCCTCCTTTCTCTTGAGGGTGAATAGTGATGTTGAAATCTCCCAAGATGATCCAAGGTAACCGAACAGAATCAGCAATAGCCTCCAGATGCCTCCATTCTTGACTTTGAATAGATACTACATAACTATTATGTACAAATGAAAGCAGACTAGGATCTCCTGTATTATTTACAAACTTTAAATGAACAATCCATTGTTTAACATCTAAAATTTCTATTTGCAGATCTTTGTGCCACAATAACCAAAAACCGCTAGAGTGGCCCTGAGGTTCACCAACAAAAAAACAGTCAAAACCAAAAGTCCTTATGCTTTTCCTAGAAGCCTTAGCCGAAGCCATAGTTTTCAAGAGAAGCACAAGATGGGGCCGGTTACTTTTAATCAATTTTTTCAGATGAGTTTTAGTCAGGGGACGGCCAATACCCTGACAGTTCCAAGCAATAATGTTCATTTTGGGGTATTAGGCTGAGAGAGATCAGCCTGAAGAAAGTGGGGGTAAAGGTTCAGGGGTTCAGTGAAAGGTAGAATGGTGAGTTGACTAGTCTTCTTCTTTTTGGGTTTAGAGACAACCCCTCCTGTGTAGGTTTGCACATCACTTTGGTCAGTCTCAGTCTGAGGTGGGTTTTTCCTCTTTCGGGTAAAAGTACCAGAACATTCTCCTTCTTCCATAGGTTCGGGTCGGGTATTGTATCTGAGCATATTAAGATGAGGAGTAACAGAAAACACATAATTTGGACCACCTTTTTTAAGAGCGTGTCTTGGACGAGTAAAGGTAGACCCAAGAACACGTGGCGTGTCTTGGGTGGAGTTTATCGGATCGAGGGAATTAGCTTTAAATAAAAAATAGGTGTTCCCCATCTCGGGAAAAGTATCATCATGAGAACATTCCAAAGAACCCTTCTCCAAAAAACATTTGCTGCTGACTATAATTAGTTTGGAAAGAGGCATGGCAACCAACGGGCGGTGGGTAAGAGTTGACAGGATGAGAGAGACTCAAGTCGGCACCAACGTCTCTCGGAACAGAAGGCACAAGGCTCGAGGAATCTGCATGCTTGCCACATGTCGTATCAATGATGTGACCGCCCAAAGGGGTAGAAACCGGTGAGTTCCGAGTCAACTCAGTACAAGGGGCAAAATCCGGCAACTGAACACCGACTGGTGAGGATTCAGTTGGTGGGTGACCTTTGGATTTGTTTCTCTGACTTTGGATAATAGGATTACTCTGCCGAATAATGGTGGTTTTGAGGTTATGATGATATTCCAATCCCCTTCACTCTGCTTATCTTCAGAGCAAACAAACAAATTTTGGCAATCACTGATACCATGTCCGATTAAATCGCAAGACATGCAAAAGGTGGGACGTTGTTCAAAAAGAAAATCAAACCAAACAGGTTTCGTGTCAATATTGAGGAAACTATCGGGTGGGAGGGGTTAAGCAAGGTTGAGTTCAAGCTTAACACAAGTAAGTGTGTAGTTGGTGCCCACACCTGGGATTTCCGAGTCAAGAACCTTACCAAAGGAAGACATGAACTTAGAAATGGTATCCTTATCATAGAAAAATCTGGGGAGCTTTGGAATCTGCATCCAGATGATGAAGGTTTTGAAGGTGTAATCCCCAAGCTCTGATTCTGCATCGATGTGTTCCCAAGTACTAAGGTGTCCGTTGATAATCCATGACTGGTGCGTCAAGATGATCTTCATGTCTTCGCTGGTATAGATTGATAATCTCCCAACAATTCAGAGGGAGAGAACTTTAAGGCTGCGTTTGGTATGGCTTTTTAGAAGAACTTTTTTTTTCTTTTGGAAGCAAAACAAGTGTTTGGTAAGATATTTTAAAATAATTTTTAAAAAGCGAAAAAGCAATTTTTTGATTTAATTAAGAAGCAACAACTCGTTGCTTTCAAAAATTTGCTTCTTTGCTTCCAGAAAAATAGAATGAAAAATTAGGAAAAGGAAAGCTTTTAAAAATTAATTAACCCCCCCACCACCGCCACCACCACCACCACAACACACCACTACCACCACCACACCACCACCACTACATGACAACCACCACCACCCCACTACAACTACAACCACAACAACCACACCACCCCACCACACCACCACCACCACCACCCCCCACTACACCACAACCACAACCACCACCACCCTGCACCACCACCACCACCACCACCCACCCCTCCACCACCACCCCCACCACAATTGATGTGTGCATTATAACCACTCGCAATATGACGAATCCTTGTAGGAGAGGGCTATGTTGAGGTTGTCGAACCTCAAGGACTAATGGGATTTATATTGTAATTTTTACCAAATTAATTAGACAAAGAAAGTGAATAAGTGATCTTAATTCTAAAAATTAAAGTAAACTAAAATTAAGGATTAAATTAATGAGAAAAACAATGGAGTGTTGATGTTCCTTCTAACCCTTTGAATATGGTAATCTCAAGAAATCTAGGAAATCAATTCAATGCCTGAAAACAGACTTGTGTGGCTACAAGCACACACAACGTCCCAAAAATGTATCATACTAAGAATAAGCATAGTCTATCTTTCGATTTCTATAGGCATATACTATCAAATTCTTAGTATGAATTACATTATCATATGGGATAAATATAACCCATCTTCGGTTGGCACAGATTGTCTACCTACATTAAATAATCCAATTTGTAGTATAACTCGTCTTCCCTATGCATGGCCTATCAAATCCGATCATAATCATCATGCCAATGAGCACGATTGTACAATTAGTATTCTTGTAATCACAGAATACAAGAACACTTGGGTTCAATCCTAACAAATCTATGGCCAGTAGGTTCTGTTAGTCTTGATTATAAGCATTAAATTACTGATTAAAAACAGTACTCAAACTATGCAATTATCAAACAGTGAATTAACAACCAAAAGATCATGAGATTAAACCATAAGCAAGAAGGTTATAGTTTATATCAACACTCCACAAAGGAGTTTAGCTACTCGTGGAAAAGCCGATCTCCACCACAGATGTGTAGAAGGTCATCTCCATGATCTGCATACGCTCCAACAAGCAAGAACGCGAAGAACACGACAAGTACGCGAAGAACACGAAGAACAGTAGAACAGAACAACAATCTCTCACGAATTCCAATTCTATTCAAACTCTAATTCGATTCATAATAATCTTTAGCCTATCAAAAATCTTATATTACATGTTCTCCAATCTAAAAGTTACCTAAAAGAGATAGAAGACTAATAAAAAACAGACCCAACAACTGAACAGACACGGAACGACTGCTGAATTCACGCGTGCTCTCGATTGCACTGCCCATGTGATCGATCCTACTGTGCTGCGATCAATCGCACAACACAGTTTGGGCTTTTCTGGGCTGCACTTGGACTTGTTCCTTGGGCTTTCAATAGGGCTTTTTCCTCCATCTTCAAGGTGTGTTTGGCTTGGATAATGAGCCTTGATCATATCCTTTTGTGGACTCTTGAAGCTTGATCCAATTGAAGCTCTAGTGGCTTGGTTTAAGCCCACATTCTCCCTCGTCATCCTTAAACCTGCAAAATAGTATAATTGCATCAATTCATTCACATTAACATATCTCTAAGACTAACAAATAACATTAATAAGTCCAAAAGTGCAAGTGTTACACACTTATCAACAACTACCACCACCACCCTTCCTACACCCCCCCACCATCACCACTAGCCAACCACCGCCACCACCACAATAACCACCACCCACCACCACCACCATCACTACCCCCCAACCATCATCAAACACAATCTAAATCAACCTATGACCAATGATTAAAAAAGGGAAAATTACGGAAAATGATAACTTTTAAAGACTAATTTAAAAAAAATCTTTTAAAAAGTTTGAGATAAATAAACTTTGCATTGTAGCAAAGTGTCTTAAACCTAAACTATCATTTTCTTTGGTTGTGTTTGGTATTGCTTTTTAGAAGTACTTTTTTGTTTTTCAAAGCAAAATAAGTGTTTGGTAACGTATTTTAAAGCAATTTTTACAAAGCAAAAAAAACAAATTTTTTGTTTCACTTATAATAAGTAACATTTCATTGTTTTTAAAAATTTACTTGTTTGCTTCCAGAAAAATAGAAGGGAAAATTAGGAAAATGAAAGCTTTTAAAAGTTAATTATAAAAAAGCCTTTTGAATCGCACCTCCACCACCACCACAACACGACAACCACCACCACCACCACTACCACCCCACTACCACTATCACCACCCCCATCCCCAGCACCACCACCACCACAACCCCACCATCACCACTCCCCCACCACGACAACCACCACCACCACACCATGACAACCATTGCCACCACCAAAACACCACCACCACTACCGCCGCCACCACCTCACTACCACCACCACCACCACTACCCCCACCCCCACCACCATCCCCACCCCCACCACCACCACCACTAATTATAGAGAAGTATTATTTAAAATAATAATATAATATCAAAAATTAAATTTATTAGCTTACTGTTACCAAACATGCTTTTTTGCTTTTCAACAGTACTGCAAAAGTTTACCAAACAGTTTTGCTTCATGAAAAATTCTTTTCATAAGCATAGAATTTGCTTATGCTTTCTTGCTTCAGATACCAAGAAAGCATAAGCATTACCAAACGCAGCCTTTATTTTGTTTGAAAAAAATAAACTTACGCTATACATGGAGAACTCAACCGTTGTTCGATATGCAATGCAGAACCTAAGTCACCAGAGGTGCGGGAGCGAAAGAACGAGTGTCAAACTTGAAAATAACTTGTAGTCCAGAGCACCTGCAGAGCGTCTGTATATATATTGTATATATGCATACAAATTATAATTAAAGTACAAAAATATTTTAATTTTCATTCTTATGCTAAACCACGTATACAACAAAAGACAATAATACAAAAAGTTCTCAATTTATTGTCCTATCAACCTAGTTTAATCTTATTTTCAGTATATAACAGAATTATAAAATAAACCCCAACAAATTACAAGAAAATCCCTTTATTTGTATAGTTTTACTCTAATCCACATACTATAAATAGTATAAATAGATCTATTATTATATTTTCATAAAACACCCAAATATTACAAGAAAACCCTTTATTTAAACAATGTTACTCTAATATGCATCTATAAAATCAAATCCGTGGATTGGGGACATTTAACATTGTATGTGATTCTAGTAATCACAATGAAGATTGTAGATGACCCGGATCACGTACCTCGTTGCACACGAACTTGGATCTGCATCGAAAGATCTCTATTGAATTTGAAAAATGTTCCACGTCGGAATATGTGATTACTAGAACCACATAAAATAAACCCACACTCAATTGACCAGATCTCTATATGGGAATCTCAATATCAAAACCAGATTTCTAGAGGAAGATATTAAGAGAGAAGGGAGATTCTCTAGATTGGAATCTCACCAAAACGTTGTAGTGACCCTACCTTCCTTAGATTTGAACCTAACCATCATAGGAAAGGGGAACGTTGAATATGATTAATATGGGTTAATTGGTAATTTTCTATAATTAATGGTGTTGTTTCATAGGTTAATTAGGGTATTAGGTAAATTATTGATCAAGTTTCTAATTTGGAGTCTTAGTGTAATTAGACTTCAAGAGGGGTAATCATTGTAATTTAAAAATATATTCAAAATTGAAAACGCAAAGGGGAACGTTGAGTGGGTTGGCAAGTTGGAGAATGGAAGGGAACTTACCATTCCCATTATCCTACCTTCCTTAACCAATTTGAAGGGATTGAGAAACTATAAGAGGAAGAGAAGGGTTAGAGTAAACCCTAGCTGTCATCTTACTTGGAGAAGAAGAAAAGAAGAAGAGAAGTGAGGAAAGTAGAGATCAGATTTGAACCTAACCATCATAGGAGGTAAGTTCCATTTTTTGTATAGTTCTTGTGAGTACTGTGATTGTCTTCCGATCGAATGCATATATTTGTATCACTCGTGCATGAGTTTCGGAAGCATGATCTTATCACGTGATTTTGATAAATGTTGACATATCTAGTTACTTTCACTCAACAATGGATTGAATGATGCATTTCCTTGTCCTTACATGATTTTCGAATTGACTTATGTGAGATTAGTAATAGAAAATATATGTGATGATAGATGTAGGTTTTATTCCTTGATTTGATATAGATTATGAATTAAATGTTGATTGGTATGATTTATATAGTGTAATCATGATTTTTGATGCACAGCCATTCATTGGATATGTTTTGGATTGGTTTGTGTTCAAAAGTGAAGTTTCGGCACCCCAGCAAATACGCAGAATTGTAGCCCGTCGGCAGGCACTGGTACACTAGTGGAGCTGCCAACAAGGAGTTAAAAACACAGAGAGGGCCTCCATCGGCAGGCACCGGTACATCAGTGAGTCTGCTGACTGGGACCCAGATTGGCCTAAATTGACCCACTGGTAGGCACCGATACACCGGTGGCTCTACCGATGGTGCTCTTAAGTTGGCCTATGATGGTTTTTATTTGGGGATTATGCCATATGAATGAGGCACGACCTTTGGAATCAAAGTATGATCTGTGGGCTTTGTACCCACCTGTGTGTAATCAACTTTGAGTTCCATGGTGCATTATACCCACTAATTAACCTATTGACTTGACCATACATTGGGATTGTGACTCCTTTGAGTTTGATGTTTGAATTATGGACTATCGATACTTGTGATGGCTTCCAATGGATTATTTGTGTGTATGGGCACACGGGTTGCTTCCGAAGGGTGTTATCACTAGTAATCCTACTTATATTGTTTGAGGAATGCATAGCTTGTCTGGTTAACCAGGCAGCGACGGATAGTGTTGTAAACTATAGGGTTCCTTGTGAGAACTCTTAAGAGTTATAGTGTCTAGTCCTTGTGTGACCCATCCATGTATCAGATATGCATGAGGAACAAAGGTGAGTCGATATAGAGAATTGAGCCCCATGAGATAAATGGTCCTAGAGTGACCCATCCATGCATTGTTATGCATGAGGAACAAATGAGAAATAGCTACGGGAATTGAGCTCGGTAGGTTGAAAATCCTACAAAACCGCGATGTACACGTGGAACTTAAGAGAATAGTATTCAGTTGTATTAAAATGATTGCCCCTGCAATCGTTATTGCATGATATGAGAGTGTCATCTAGCTGTAGTAAAATGGATGCCAAGGCAACTTGGAACTGGCTTATCTCCGGTCTAGGTAGTGTGTGTTGTATCACTTGTATTGAGCATCATAGTTGATAAGTGTGTAACACTTGCACTTTTAGACTTACTACTCATGTTTGTTAGTCTTAGAGATATGTTTATGTGAATTAATTAATGCATTTATACTGTTTTGCAGGTTTGGTGATGATGAGAAAGATATTGACTAAATCAAGACAATTAAAGCCTCAATTGGATCAAGCTTCAAGGATCTTAAGAGGAGATGATCAAGGCTCAAAACTCAAGTCAATCACACGTTGAAGATCGAGGAGGAACCCCACGGAGAAATCCCAAGTGAAGCCCAAAACATCAAGTCAAAGACCAGCCCAGAAAAGCCCAATTTACACTGTGCGATCGATCGCACAACATTAGGATCGATCACACCGCCAGTGCAATCGGGCGCACACGATAATTTAGCAGCAGATCCATGTTTATCTAGTATTTGGGTCTGTACACGATTGGTTTCCCACTTCTTTTGGATAACTTTGAAAAGGAAAAACTTGTATTATAAGACTCCTGATAGACTAGAGATTATTATGATTGGAATTAGAGTTTTAATTGAATGGAAATTTGAGAGATTCTCTGTTCTTGCGATATGTTCTGCTGTGTTCTTCGTGTTATAGCTGTTCTGGTTGGAGCGTATGCTGATCATGGGGATGGCCTTCTACACATCCTTGTTGAAGATCAGTCCGTCCGTGAGTAGCTAAACTCCTTGTGGAGTGTTGATGCAAACTCTAATATTTTGTTTATGGATTAATCTCATGGTTTTTAGGTTTTTAATTCAATTGTTTGATAATTGCATAGTTA
>JAUPMG010130554.1:0-25210 GCA_031762675.1 Pachysandra terminalis | reverse complement strand
CGGCGCCCCCCCCCCCCCCCGCCCACCCCTTAGTTGCTTGGATTAAAACATGCAATCCGTGAGAACTGTGGGGTGGAGACCTGTGAGGTCACCCACTCGGTATCCCGGGGATTGAACATGGTCCATCAAATCTCGGGGCACTTGCCTTCCATGGGTGACCATTCCCGGGGCAGTTAGTCCTACCTCAACTCTTGGAAGGAGTCCACCTTATTCGGACCCTTTAAAGGGGGTCAGTCTAATCCGGTAAGGGGGTTAGCCCTACCTCGGCCTTTGGAAGGGGCTTACTTTGTCCGGACCCTTTAAACGGGGTTAGTCTGATCTGGTAAGAGGATTAGCCTTACCTCAGCCTTTGAAAGGGGCTTATCTTATCCGAACACTTTAAAGGGGGACAGTCTGATCCAATTGGGGGGTTAGCCCTACCTCAGCCTTTGAAAGGGGCTTACCTTGTCCGAACCCTTTAACGAGGGTCAGTCTGATCCAGTAGAGGGGTTAGCCCTGTCTCGGTCTTTGAAATGGGCTTACCTTATCTGGGCCCTTTAAAGGGGGTCAGTCTGATCCGATAGGGGGGTTAGCCCTACCTCGGCCTTTGAAAGGGGATTACCTTGTAAAGTGATAGTGAAGACACCATCCCTGGGGAAGGACAAGATTCTTACCCCGGGTGAAGTGCTCCTTTGATCCTGCAACCCCGAGCTCGGGTGATCTCTCGTGAGGAGGGAGACTCGTGTCCTGGAGGAAGTTGGACCTGAACAAATCGTAGGTCATGCCACGTGGTGCGCAGACATTTGCCCAATTTGTATTTACAAAAAATGGGGACAATTCAGATGGGCTGCAACCTATTGGACTCAGTCCGATCAGAACAACCTTCCTGGCTCCATATTTGTACAATGTCACAATAAATGGAGAACATTATATTTTAGATGTGAAAGCACAACTAGTAACAACAACAATTTTAAACTTAATAATCCTAAAAACAATTTTTTTGGCAGACCCTTAATTGCTGAGAATATTGTTGTTAAGTTATTGTTCTCAATAGCTGCACTTGCTTAAGTAATCTTCTGCTGAATCCTTAGTCCCTATTATATTTATGATTTGTGAGACTGTAGTATTGGAGCTTATTAACTGTCTGCTCACACTGACGTGAGCTCTCTGTAAGAAAATTAATGCAAATATAAGATAATCTAACCAGTCCAATACATTTAACCAAGAACAATGCTATAAAAGAGGATGCAATTAGTGGCTAGTTGGTTAAAACGAAGTTAATTACAAGTTGCTGTCCAGTTTCATCGCTAACTCCACTGCTTCCAGATGCAAAATTCACTCCAGATAGTATCTCTTGGCCTCTTGCCGTTGCAAAGGGTGAAATCAGATCATTAAAAACCCAATAGTTTAGCTGCAAACAAGGAATGTTTGAATTACTAAAAAAAGTGATGTTATACCAAGAGTAACATTGTTTATTTTCTAATTCCTATACATGTAAATAAAGGTACCCAACTAATTTTATATATGTGATTGTGTGTGTGTGTGTGTGTGTGTGTGTGAGAGAGAGAGAGAGAGAGAGAGAGAGAGAGAGAAAGAGAGAAGGGCAAGTAGGGACTGACTAACTATATCGGCACTAATTCGACCGTTACAAAACCTTCCGGTTGGTCCCCTGGGGAAGTCAATCCTATAAGGCAAGAAATTAGCTTTAGCCAAATAATCAAGTCCATTGTTGTAGCTGTTGTCGACATAAGCATCTCCAAAGATGAAGTAGCAAGGAACTTGCTGTTTGGCTCCAACACTAGTCCAATAAGAATTTAACACCAAGTACAACAGCACAAACACTTAACTTTTTCAGATCAAGCCCAGCCATTAAGTAGGAAAAAAAGAAGACTACGTACAATTAGAAAATGAGAGGATGGCGAAATAAAGAAGAAAAAGATGAAATGAGTAGAAAGGAAAGGCTCAATCTTTTTTGGTAGGTAATCCGAGAACCATCTTAATTACAGTGCCTAATACCTAACAAACCAGAATTAATAAGAGGCAAGTTTGTCTAGTGAAAGTCCAGTCATTGCTTTAAAACTCGCTAGAAACTCAGAAAATTTGGGCTAGTTACTCAGATAGGTACGATTCCTGGTAGACTCGTCCTACTGAATTATTGATTTTGCACAACTCAGTTTTGACTCAATAACTGATCTGTGTTTTTGGGGAAACATCGCAAGATTACTCAAGAATTGGCCAATTCATACAGAAATCAAAATTATTGAACGTATACATTCCTCATTACTGAAGCTCTCTTATTACAGAACACTGGATCTCTTGCGACAATGCTAATAATAATAACCATAACAATATATAGTTTTACAACATGAAATGAAATAGAAATCCTTCATAAGCGGCGCCACACCATGGCCAAGAAATTGGTCATCGATCATCTCCATCTTTAGAGCTGAGCTAAGCGACGAATGTCAATCGGGTAAGCATCAGATGGAGATTGAGCACTGTATGATCTCCTTCCGATGATATCGTTAGCAGTCTCTGTTGGGTGAAAAGCATCCCAGAATAGATATTCTCTCCTGTTTGGGCAAGGAGTTTGTAAAGGAAGACATGTTATCTGTCCATTGTTCCTTCCCACGCCACAGCACCCAGCGTTTGTAACCCTGAAACCTGAGATCAAACATATATACATAAGATGAAATTCCCATGTTATATATGTTACGATAAAACGATGAAGAAGAAATCAAAAGCAGACAAAGACAGATTTATGTGGTTCGGTAAATTGTGCCTATTTCTACGGATGCACATTTAGTCCTACAATTCTCCCAAGCTCAGAATAATGTGTTACAACGAGCAGCGACAAAAGTATATATAAATAGCTTAAAATTAGGGATAAACATAATAGAAATGAACTTATTATTATTAGGCCTGTCAACGGACCGGATCATGATCCGGATCCAATCCAAATCCAATTCGATAATGCCGGATTCGGTAGAGGATTTTAGTGATCCGATCCGAATAAAAATGATCCGATCCGATCCGAAATATAATTGGATCGAACTCGCATGTTTAGTGATCCGATCCGATAAAGATTCGATCCGGTCCGATTATAATTTATAATGAAAAAAAAAAAAAAGTGTATATATATATATAATTTACATGTGATCGGGTCAGATTGGATCAGATTCGGATATTCCGATTTCACTATCGGATTCGGATATTCCGATTTCACTATTGAATTCGCTATCGGATCGAACTCGGATCAGTTGCGATCCGGTCCGAATCCGACCCGTTGACAGACCTAATTATTATACCCCTAGTCCACCAAAAAATTCAGGCCAACCCCCCTTGGGACAAGGGGAGCTGCCCCTTGCAACCCTCGCGAGCTCAGCGCCGAACTCGACCGGCGTTCAGTACTAGCGGATCATCAGTACTTCCCAATTGCCCCAATCTCCACATAAGTACATAACAACAATATATAACAATCACTATATATACATATATATTTTGATGATTAAGATTATTTACCAAAAGATGAAGGATTATTCAATATATCCTGGAAAATCCCATAGGCATTCACATAGATGAATTTGGCCCCGGGTAGATTGTTGTTGAAGTTGTCGACGAGAGATCGAAGTCTATCATTGAAGAGCCGATTGGCGTAGTTGATTCTCTCTACACATGTAATGCCATTAGGACTGTACTGAGCCAATTCACTTGGGCTGCAACCTATCTGACCCACTCCTATCACCACCACCTTCCTGGCTCCATAGTTGTACAAAGTCTATATATACAAAAAAAACAACCCCGATCACTTCAATTCAGGTTCAGGTAACCTAATTAAACAGCAGCAGATCGATGATCAAGAAGAATATATATATATACCGACCCGTAATTGCTGAGAGTACTGTTGAGCAAGAACGTCGGCGTACTGTTCCGGTGTGTATTGGCGGCTTGTCGAGTAAACAGTAGGCATGAAGTAGTTGTTGAGGTAGTCATTGCTGCCCATTCCAACTGAGTATATGCACCTGCTCAGGTAATTTGCTGCTGAAGCCTCGTCCCCTAGAATGTTTACGATTTGCGAGACAGTAGTTTGGTAATTTTGTAGCTGCCCATTCATGCTGACGCGAGAGCCCTGTTAGAAGTGTTGATACATGAATGAGATTAATCTATGCCTATGGCATGGATTTTAGACATAGGAAAACAGTATAAAGCCTTAAAGTGAAGCTATGTATTTAGTATTTACCAATTGCTGTCCAGTTTCGTCACGTATTCCAGCTGCAGCGGATGCATAATTGACCCCTCTGAGTAAATCTCGTCCTCTTGTTCTTGTGTAGGCCGGAATGTATGAATCGAAACCCAACAATTGAGCTGCATGTTTGATTGGCAAGAAAATTGTGTTTAATCACTTAATGATCATAAAAATATTTTTTTAGTAAATCCTATGGGTCCAAGCTAGGGCTGTCAAGGGATAGGATTCGAATTGGATCATGATATATCCAAAGTTGACTTGATTAAAATTTGGATCGAATCGGATCATATTTCATCGGATAATTAGATCATAAATCCCTTACCAAATCTGATTAGTCTCAGATCGAATCGGGTTCAAATAATTATCTAGTTTTTTGGTAACACTATTTTATAGTCAAAAAAATCAAATAAAAAAAAATATAATTTGATATATATTTAATTTTTTTTAAAGTATCCTAAATTAATGACTTATTTTTAATTATATGTTTAATACTTGTAGTCACCCACTATTATATATGCATACATAAATATATTTGTAATATAAATTTTATATATTTATATATGCACACAAATGGAATCAGGTTTGACATTTATCAAATCGAATCAATTTATATTCAAATTTGATCTAATTAAAGTCGAATCATATCTTATCGAATTATCGAATCGAAAATCTCTTACTAAACCCGCTATTTTCAAGTCAGATTCGAATTGAACTCGAATCATGTTCACATCCATTGACAGCTTTAGTCCAAGCCTTAAAAGAGAGAGAGAGAGAGTAAGTTATAAGGATCCAAACTAAAATGAATGCACTTAGATCTATTAAGAACTACAAAACTGCCATTTGCCCAACCAGCTCGGACCAATCACTATCATATCACAGGGAGTGCCATGCAGTCACGCCATAGACGTAAACAACGGCATCCACACATCACGTGTTTGCAGGCGTGCATCAAGACTTTACCATACTTTTTAAAAGTCTGGAAGCCTAATGGCGTGTGTGACTACACACTACAGCTTCTACGTTCTAAATGATATGCGACCGTAAACAGCCAACATAAAAATCAAGGTTAAAAGACAAAACAAAACAAAATAAGATAAAACTTCTTATTTATAAGTAGTAATCGCTTTTGGTAAGACATGGAGAATGTTCATTGTACAATCTATGGAAGGTTATTTTTGAGACAAAGAAAAACAAATGGTAGAAAATATATGAAAGTCTTAATGGCACACAACACAGATGGTGTAATCCACAACTCGAAAAAAAAAAAAAAACACAGGAAAAAGTATTCCAGTTCTAAAAGAAAGATTAAATCTGCAGGATCGGTTAATTCACAAGAGAAAAGAGTGTATGTAACTGACCGATAGTATCAGTAGAAGTTCGTCCATTGGAAAACCGTCCAGTTGGTCCACGAGGAAAGTCGATCCCATAAGGCGGGTAATTGGCTTTAGCCAAAGAAGCAACGTTATTGTTATTGCCACTATCGACCAAGGAATCTCCAAATATGAAGTAACAAGGAACTTGTGGTTGGGACCTTTGGGCTCGAACCATAGTCCACGAATTCAACACCAAGGTCAGCACACAAGCCAACCATAGCTTCTTGAGGCCAATCCCAGCCATGAAGTGCTAAAGAGGAAGAGAACGAGAGAAATGATGGAGATATAACAATAAAAGATGAGAAAGAACGAGTAGTGAATAGAAAAGTGTGAGCAAACTCCAAGGCAAGAGCAATATATATAGAGAGCGAGGAAGGAAAAGTAGACTAAGATGGAGCGACCTTGTTCTGTAGCTAACTTTTACGGTTGAGAGAGTTGGTCGATGCATTAATATCACGCGGATACATATTACACAATGGCTATGGTGGGAGCGGATTTGCTGTGGGGTGGACACATCCCTACAGCTGAAATTACCATGTTGCCCCTCCGGGCTCCATCATGGGGGCAACATGGTAATTTCAGCTGCCTACTCCACAGCAGCAAATCACCCCCATAGGCTGTAGCTGTAGCGTGGAGTCATTATCAAAAAAAAAAAAAAAAAAGCGTAGTCATTAGTAACTTAGTTGTGCTTCTTCTTCCGACTCTGGGAGTCTCTAGACTAGCTTGATTGTGTTCGAGTCATGAATGCTTTGAAAACCTTTAATACGAAGTATAATGGAATTCAGCCAAGTGAATTGCTATTCTTTTAATTACTAAAATGTCCTCTACGAGGACTTTTGTTTATAAATAAATGTTACCCTTTAATACAACAAAAAAATATAAATTTATTAATTGTATCTTTTTTTTTGTACTTATTTTCTGTTTTGTGAGTGGTTTTGTGAATAGCCATCGAGAGTAATATTATTGATAGACGAGAACCTAAATTAATGAGTGATTATATTCCATCTCTAAAAGAACTAAAGAATCAAACTTGTGGACCGTCTAATATCGATTGAACCAGGCTAAGAAAAAGAGTGGGTCAAGGTGTTAGAGATTCTCCAACCCTAAGACTCTAATTGAGATTATGACTGAACATTTTGCAGGCTGCCTACGTATCCAAGTAGGGATCAAGTGAAACGCAGTTCAAGGTCTAGTAATTTTGGCAGAAGTCTCACCCTTTGTGATTTCTCCTCTCATTTTTCATCATCTTTTTCATCACCATTTAATAGGGGAAGTGAGGTAGTATTTATAGCTTTGGAAGGGAATTAATCGCATTTGGAATTCTTAACCACTTTTTCTGACGATGGTTAAGACGTTCGCCTAGGGTAGTACGCATTATGTACCCTAGTCTCTTAGGTGGGCCAATATCAAGTTGTTTGGATAATTACAGGTTTTTCATCGAGACACCGTGACTGGCCTATAACCCCAATACAGCCAAGTGTTGGCGAGCCTCACGACCCCTCGATATGGAAGTTGGCGATAGGTACATATAAGTGGTAATGAAAGCTGTTTAGCCTTGGCGTCGTCAAGACTGTTTAGTCTTGGCGCCATCTAGGCTACTAATCTTAGTAGTTTCGAGGTCCTCAAACCTTAACACTTTCGAGACTATGTGACATTATACGTCATCGAGCATCGCTCTAAACGGATGATAGTATTGCTTATGACGTCATCGAGCATGGCTCTAGACGGAAAATAGTATTGCCTACGACGCCATCGAGTATCGCTCTAGACGGAAGATAGTATTGCCTACGACGTCATCGAGCATCGCTCTAGATGAAGGATAGTATCGCCTATGACGTCATCGAGTATCGCTCTAGATGGAGGATAGTATTGCCTACGATGTCGTCGAGCATCGCTCTAGATGGAGGATAGTATTGCCTACGACGTTATCGAGCATCGCTCTAGACGGAAGATAATATAGCCTACGACGTCATCGAGCATCGCTCTTAACAGAGGATAGTATCGCTTACGACGTCATCAAGCATCGCTCTAGACGGAAGAAGTATTTCCTACGACGTCATCGAGCATCGCTCTAGACGGAGGATAGTATCGCCTACGACGTCATCAAGCATCGCTCTAGACGGAAGAAGTATTGCCTACGACGTCATCGAGCATCATTCTAGACGAAGGAAATACCTACGACGCTATCGAGCATCGCTCTAGGCAGAGGGTAGTATCGCCTACGACGCCATCAAGCATCCCTCTAGACGGAGGGAATATCGCCTATGACGTCATCGAGCATCGCTCTAGACGGAGGGTAGTATAGCCTACGACGTCATAGAGCATCGCTCTAGACGGAGGATCGCCTACGACGTCATCGAGCATCGCTCTAGACGGAGGGTAGTATCACCTACGACGTCATCAAGCATCGCTCTAGATGGAGGAAGTATCGTCGTCCTACATCTTTCAGGGCTATCTCTCCCTTCAGGTATAAATTCATATCGATGTGTCGACGTTTTACATCATTCAGGGATGTCTCTCCCCTCAGGTGTAAATTCATATCGACGTGTCACGTCTTACATCGTCTAGGGTTGTCTCTCCCTTTAGGTGTAAATTCATATCGACGTGTTCATCTAGACGCATCTCTTTGGTGAACGTGAGGCGAACCTCTAATGCTCTTAAGAACCTGAGGGGTTGTCCCATCGCAGGTGGGCGCCTTCGAATATGACTTGAAAAGTATTTCTGCATCGACATCGTGCTGTAAAGGGGTTTGGCATCCCGCTGTGGAGTACTTGTTGATATTAGCTTCATTGCATATTCATTATAAGTGTTGATTATCATATGATTTATATAATAAAAAGGGTCATCACGGTAGCGCACTACCTTCTCCCTATATCTATGTCTTGGTCGTATATTTCTTGAACCGGTTTCTCAAACCGACCAGGATTCTTCCTAAGGAAGTTTTCGAGGGTTATACCCATGGGTATCAATGGGGATCTTCTTATGTGTCGGTCATAATCCTGACACGTAGCAGTCTGTTATTGGGCTATCTGTTATTACCATTTTTCATATCTATATCTTCTTTATAGCTTTCGTGGTTTAAGTTGAGGTTCACTTTACAAAAAAATATTATATTTGTAAAATATATATATATATATATATATATATATATATATATATATCATATTTTGATAGACTAAAATTGTGGAATAGGATTTGTCCTATTGCCCCAATAAGTTGGGATAAAACATTGTCATATTTTGTAGTTGAGATTTACAAATAAAAAGCATTAACATAATAAAATGGTATCAATCACCCCCTTATTGGAGGCCCATTACACACTAGGGGTGTAATTTGAGTCAGTAAAACTCGAAATTGAACTTACCCAAATCGGCTTTGGTTTGGGTTGGATTTCTAGATATTTGGTTCAATTTTAGTTTTGAAATTATTAAATTGAATTAAATCGGTTTTGTTTTGAGTTGAAGCCTTAGTTAAACTGAATCGAAATTCGAACTATAGTATATATAGTTCTAATCCGAACCGATTTAGACCAAATTAGTCTATATATGTATTATATATGATATATAAAAGGTAATATATATATATATATATATATATATATAAAATGTAATTCTGAAAAAACATTATATTAAACCGACCTAACCCGACCCAAACAAAACTGAAACTACAATTTGGGTTGAATTGGTTTGAGTTTCGGGTCAGTTCAGTTCAGTTTCGGATTGAAAAATTCAATTTTAAATTTGGTTCGATTTGATTTTGGGTTAACCTTCACCGATGTCAATTTGATCTTGAGTTGACGTCAAACCGAACCGAATTGCACCCCTATTACACACATACAAAACAAAAAAATTAAAATTAAAAAATTGCATTTTGTATCTACAGTCTACACAAGACAAGTTGGATTTCATGGGAACGGAGTTTGTACGTGTGGGGTGAAGGCAGTTGACACATCCACTAAGCAAGAATACGATTTAACTCCCCCTCTTGAGGGGTAGTGTTCACCGCCACACCACATGCCCATGACCATGAAGTCAATTTGAATAGGTACGACTGAGTCTTTGAACCCTGATAGATTAAAGCAGATGTAGAGAGTGGGACCCCATCTTATAAAGTGGATTCCATGTCTCAGCAGTCATCACTACCTGCTTAACTCATTAGAAGCTCCATAAGTGATAGTAATTTCATAATTTAACCAATCAGAGGGAAGCTTTTTCTAATTGGGGGAAAATCAAAAAATGTAATGCATCTATCTCTTTTTGATTTTATGCATCTCTAAGTAGCATACATTACAACCATGGATACAAGAAATAGACGGATCAACTATGGCTTCCGCTGGATCTTGGATTTTGAGTTAGTAGGTTTATGTTTATTAAATAGATTCGAACTAAACTTACAGAAACAGTAAATGAATTGTCAAAAAGAAAAAAAAAAAGATAATTACATTATCTTCACTTTTATGAACAATAAATATGACAGGTAGGAAATAGATATCATGCAAAGATTAATCCCATCTCCGGAATAAATAAGGTGCTTTATTTCTTTTCTATCTTTGTTTCTTTGATTTTGTTTGCTTATTATAGATTATTGATGAAGAATAAACAAATTTTGTGAACGGTAGAGATTTTGTACAAAAACTAATCAATGGCTGTATATAAAATTTTTTATTTTGTAGACAAGTAAATGTTGGCACTGTAGATTAATTGATTAAAGAATTGAAAGATAGAAATTTGTGTAAGGTCCATTATACGTACGTTTTTCTTGAAAAATGACTAAAATACCCTGTTTTTCGATGCAACGGTTTACTTTTCCATCCAGTAATAATACAATTGAACATCATCGAATATTGCTCTAATTAAAGGGTTTAAATCATTTAACTAATTTTTGATGCAATGAATTTCTTAATTTCAATTCTTACATTTGGATGACCAATTCTCACGGGATTAAAATTTATGTGGAAAAAAAAGACACCCAATTCCTAATTCACATCCTAAGGGTGTTCGTAGTTCCCATGTAAATTAAGTATTTTATTGGGATCTCACCCCTTCCTTAATGATTCGGATTTGGTAACCTATAAATCGAGGTAGGACAAGTTTAGGTTTGGTTGGATCAAACCATAACCAATTTGAATATCATTCAACTATGTGTGTGTGTGCACATATATAAGTTTTGGGCTGAGTGATGTGTCAACCGAACAACAAAATTTTAATATATATGAATTTGAAATACTAATAAGATTTACAATTCATATATATTCCAATTCTCATCCTAGGGTTTTAAATTGATCGTCCCCGCTTTCATTGATGCTTCCATGTCATCACGCGATTGGTACGGCCAAACATATCGTAAGGATATATCCCAAACGATTTATTTCCTCGTGTCCAAATCTGAAAAAAAAAATAGCCAATTGTAGGGTCCAAATCCTTATATATTTTCATTTTAAATAGAAGATAAGATATAATGGGCCAATTGATGAATGGTGAGATGGCAAAAAGTGCAGTTGTAATGTGGGACCTACTTAATCAAGCACCTTGCAGTCGTAGTCGGTAACATGGGTCCGCGCTGCAGTAACAGTGGGTGGTGTAGGAAGTGAGAGATCACTTGGATCAGGTCGGCAGTCCGGGGTCAACCCGTATAGCTGTTGGCCAGGTTGGTTTCCGGTTTGACACATTCACCACACACTTTAAATAAATGAGCTTTAGAACCACTATTTCATAATGTGTGGACTTCACGACTAATTTGGACTAATTTTATGTACAACGCTCATAATTAATATGACCAATAAATTCAATCCATACCTTCTATGTATAGAAGGAAAATCTTCTACGATAATGACATTTATGTCGGCACCAGTTGCATGCCGGTAACCTATTATTCGGGTTAGGGTAGAAGTCAGTTCTGGATTGATTTGTATCTTAAGAGTTTTATTAGAAGAAAGTACATCGTATGGAGGCCAGAGCATTGGTTCTAGCATTGGAGCTTGTGCATTACATCTTCATATGCTTTAACTAATGCACACCATACGTTCACATGCTTCAAATGTTTGGCCGTGTGATACGTATGCGGGATATCATGTAGACATGTGATGCATAGGTACCAATGCTCTAGTTAGGGCTAGCGATTTAAGTTTGACCCATTTAGGCTTGATTAGCCCGCCCAGTTTAAACTGGGCTTAGCTCCGCATAGAAGTCTGAAGTACTTAGGGTCAGGTTTGGGCTAGGCATGTATAAGCCCGGTTCGATTTTAATTACTATGCATTTATAATACTATATGTTTAACATAATTAAGGTAATGTCATCATATCTGTAATTTATTTTATAATTATTATGTTTTTTTGTATATTTTATTGAAAGTGTGAAAAATGTGTAACAAAATTTGTAAATATAGATGAATTTGAAGATTGTAAGAATTTTTTATTAATAAAACAAAAAGATAATAAGAACTTTTCATATTAATTTAGGACCGAGCTTGGGCTTCATTCTTAGGCATGAAAATCTGGTCAGGTCAAATTTGGTCATGCATAACACCTCTAATACCCTATGTTCAGCCTGACCTACCCACCAAATTGCCCATCCTAACTCCAGCCTATGTTTTGATTTCCATAAACAATATTCTTCTATTTTAGAAAAAAAATAGTAGAAAAATATCACAAATGATTTGCTCGCCTATGTATATACAATTTGGGTGAGCTTTAGGAGAACCATTTTAAATGAGGTACAAATTATGGAGTGGAGATCAGGTGCGGTTGGTTTTGTGGTGCTGTGAGTGCGGGAATCACCGTGCTTACACATGTTACCCAATTCATGTGCAAAACAAAAAGTAATTACTTTTTTCTTTTTTCTTTTTTTCATATGTATAATGATTACTTTATAGGGTGATGTGAGCCAATAGAATGCTAATCGTACTCACCCACACCACAAAACGAGAGCATTTCGTCCGGAATTTGTTGGAATATTTGCTTGTACTTACATTGCAACAAGGTACAAGCATTGCAACGCAGGATGTAACAAATATTCTAGGTTTTTAGATCAGGCAAAATGCTCTCCCACAAAACCATTCGCACCTGATACGCTGCTCCAAATTAAAAGCTGGTAGAAATGTGTGAATAGCTTATAATGGCCTACCTTGAACACAACTAGATAAGGGTGGAATATTAAAAGCAAAAGTTCTCTCCTACAATGGTTAGATTAGGATATTCTCTAGATTATAACTTCCTAGTTTATGATGATCCACAGGATGAATGTAAGGGTACATATTATTAGCAGACATTACAGGGATAACCATCTTTCGGCTCTGCCCTGTAAAGTAATACACTAATATTCTACTGACCAAAAAAGAAGTTCTCTCCTAACTCACCTTATAGGCTTAAAGAAATTTTCTAAATATTTGTGGGAAAATCAAAAAGAAATTATACAAAAACATGAAAAACAAATCTACGTTTCCTCACTCATTCACAAGATGTCCTTAAATATTATATTTAGGATCCACCACTTTTTCTATGTGTATTTAACAAAAAATAATATGCGCTTATGTCTAAAATTGATGATTCATTGATTTAAGTTGTGTAGATGCTTGATCTACTTTTCACCTACTTGACATGTTTGATTGGTCTAAATGTCATATGAACAATGGGTTTAATGGGTCGCTCGACCCAATCCGACCTGATTATTTAAACTCTCATGATTCACCTTCATGCATTTTCTATTTTGTATGACCCACCTTCTATGTATCACTTAATGGTATATAGTGGCACATGTCATTTGTTTCTTCATTCTTTCAGGGCCAAGTCTACTTGAAGGCCAAGTTTACTTGAAAGCAAAGTTTTCTTGTAAGCTAAATCTACTTTAAGGCCAAGAAAAAGACAAAAACTATGAAAGACAAAGAGAAAAACAAAGAGAAAAAAGAAGACAAGGCACAAAAGACACAATAGGAGGAAGAGTAGGAGAAGAGAAAAATATAATTGCTATTATGCTTGAGGCTTCATATATTAGAAGGAAACATTCATTTCTTTCTATCCCTCTATTTCTTTCTCTCACTTCCTTCTTTTTTATTTCCTTCTTCATTCTCGTATGATCGGGATTATCATTGTAATCTATATATTTCTAAATAGTGGTCTCACTTCGTTCTTTCTTATTTCCTTCATCCCCGTATGATTAGGATTATCATTATAATCCCTATATTTCTAAATAGTGGAAAACCCTTTTTTGATGCGACATTCGTGAACGTAGGCATATTGTCGAACCACGTAAAAAATTTGTGTTCTCTATGTGACTCTCCCTCATCCCTTCTGCATATGCTTGTCGATGATTGGTGTAACACCGTCCGAATGGCCGCGCGACGGTGTAGGCGGATGATTGAGACGCCTCACATGCCCAAATAAGACCTTAATCCAATTTCGAACAATACAAAAACAATTGATATACGAGACGTCAAATATCGAAATCGTCACATGCTTACACAATTTATGCCTTTTTTAAACAAGCTCAATCCTTATTAGCAACTTAAAACAGGTCAAGCAACACAATTTCTGCATCACCAATATTAGCTTCTAAAGTTGTTAAAAAAATTAGAATTTAAGGGATTGTTTTTTCTTCATGCAATGACTAAGTCTCCTAAGGCATGAATTTGATATGCGAAGTTGGATCATGTAGAATATTTGGAGAAGTAGAATTTTTTTAAATCATCTATAATGTATGTTTGTATATATGTGTATGTTTACATATTGTTAGGTTACGATCCTAAAATGTTAAGGGCTTAACTAAATAAGTTTCCATAAGTCTTGGAGCTTTTGAAACAACTGTTAAATCTGTAAAAATTGGTATCAGGCCAGACTTCAAGTCACAGACTCAAGTCACGAAAGAGACAAATTTATAAGTTGGATTACAATGCCTTGATATTATATATGGATATGGTGCTAAGTCATTCAATAATGAGAGGTGAGTGCAGCCGCCAAAGAGAAAAGACTACCATCGGGCCAGTGTCGATAGAGATGGCCTTCATAAAAGTTGACTACAGAAGCGATGTAGAATATTACGATCCTCCTAAATATTAAAGGCTTAACCAAATTAGTTTCCGATTATATTTTGTTTAACCATAATTGCCTTGTAGATCCAATATATTGATTGATATGTTCTTGGCCAATCAATGTAGTTTTTATATTGAGGTAGTAGTGCTACACTGTATTTAAAAAGTTGGGCGAGTTACCCAGATTGCAGTGTTTAAAAACTCACTGATAACTCAAAGAACTTGCGCAAGTTACTCAGATTGCATAGCATCTCCAAAAACTGATGGTAAAGAAATAAATTCTCGGGCTAATTACTTGAACAGGTGAGATTTATGTTTATATCGTTCTATTGAGGGTTGGCCGGTTGGGTATAACTCGGATTTAACTTGATAACTCGGCCCAGTTTCTTGGAAAACTCAGCAGGTGTACTAAAAAATTAACGCATTCACTAAAAATTTTGACAAGATTACACCTGTTTTTAAGACATTATAAAAGAAACAGACCAGCTAGTGACTCGGAGACTTTCGAGTCACTCGGCTGATCCGAGTTTTTAAACATGTGTGCTGTGCACATCTGTCCGAGTTCAAGATTATACCTCAATCAGAGCGTATAAAAAAATAAATAAAATTATAGCCAATGTGCCAGCCCAATTGCCATTCACATGTATGCTTATAAGTTTAGCCAGGCCCATCCGAACCAACTCAAATAAAAGCCCGACTCATGAATTCGTTTGGGTTTGGACTCAGACAGGGTTCTGTTTTGAGCTCGAAATTGAACCAAGCTATACGGGTTAACTCAACTGACAGACTCTCCAGGTCTTAGGATCGAATCTCCAGACTTGCCTAATATATGATCCTTTTGGGTGGGATCATATATATCCGGGGTTTACAGCCAAATTGAATAAAACCCGGTCCAACCTGCCCTATTTACACCCCCATTCACAATTTCACATGTATTAGCATGATAGAAATAGAACATGTCATCATAGGTCACGTAAAAGTCTTTGGACTGAAAATATTTAAAACCCAGAAAGTCTAAAAACATTTATTTCTGATGGGTCTTTAACCCTTTGTAATAGACTAATTCGATCAAAGTGAGCCAAAACATTGAAATAGAAAGAAACCAAAATGAATCACGACTCAGAGATCATCTCGATCTGAAATAGAAGAGAACAGTAAGGCCATGTCTTTAACGATTTGAATCAACCCTTTCAAGTCATTACTCCCCAATTCAAGGCAGTCCTTCACCAAATCTCCTCCTTCCACCTCTCTCTGCACCGTCAACACCAATTCCCTCAAAGGACCCTATCACATTAAGAATTAAACACCGAAAGCTCATGTTAGTGAAATCTAATGGTGAAAAACTAAATTACGCCGCATGTGAAAGAGGAACAGGATAACGACAATACCGACTGACTAAACGCTCGGAGAAGCTTGCGAAGGAGCGATTTGGACACGCGGAAGACGTGTTGGTAGTTGTAACGAACCCATTCTACCTTGTTCTTGTCCGATTCCAAGCGAGTCAACTCGTTCACCGCCCTCAAAAGCTCGTTCATGTCCGAAACAGCACCCAACATCTCAACCGACGCCAAGTCTCTCCAGTTCCAAGCGTAGTTCCTGACGAAGTCCCAACCCATGGACCACATCCCTCCATAAAACCCTAACCCTCTTTCCAGCTTCTCTGCTATCCTACTCGCTCTCTCGGACCCCGAGAAATCGCCTCGAGAGGCACGGAGGTTAGCGACCCGAATCATGAGCGAGTGAGAGAGTGAGAGCAGCGTTCGCCATTGTCCGTACGAGAAGCTCTCGGTCGGCGGTGGTGTGGATAGAAGCAAGAAGAACAAAAGCAGAATTGGGCCTGATGTATTGCCGGCTGTCAAGGTCATGTCGCCCGGAGCTGATCGGACGGTTGGAAATGCTAGATGCGTCAGCGGAGGGATGTCTTCGATTGAAAGAAAAGAGTACAGCTCTAGAATTCCCTTTTCTTGCGAGCCAAAACAAGGAATCAGGAAGAAACTACCACCTTACCGAGCAACTTGCCCGGGCCGGGCCGGTAAGGGCCGAATTGCGCTCACATTTGCCTGCAAAGTAGAGTTAGGGGTTAGCTCGGACAAGCCTTGACCATTTCAAGGGACCCAATCCGAATTGGTAAATGTAAGGCATTCATTAGGTATAAAATAGCATCAATAGACCTCGTTCGGCAGTCATTTTGGAAATGCATTTCACGATTGCAATGAGTTACAATCGGTGGAATGAATTATCATATGTAAATGGCCGTTTGATTAACAAAGTCAGAATAAGTTCTCCTAAAATAAGTATGAGAAAATACCTTTCATCATAAAATCACCTCCAACCTAGTTTTAGATTTTAGGAATTCGTTTTGGGTTTTTGCAATGGAAAAAAAACTTGTAAAAGGATATAAGTGTACAAAGCTTATTTATGGTTATGGGATAATATGAAAATAACTATAATTAAAAAAAAATTAGAAAATTTGGTCAAAAGTCATTTTAGTACATGTGACTATATTAAATCGGAACTCATTTTGTTACATGAACCAAATACGGGTAATCTTCTACTAAACCGTTTTGTTACATGAACCAAACAACTTTTCTATCAAAACTCATTTTGTTACATGAACCAAACTGAATTTGGTCAAAATTCGGTTTTCTTCCTTTACATAGAAGAATTTCTTTCAAAAATTCAAATCTCTCACAGAATTTATAAATTGGGGTAATCTTCTACTAAATTTATACTTTACGTATAAAAACACAAATATCCTTTTTATAATAACTAGTTATACTGCACGTGCTTTGCACGTGAAAATACTCCATTAATAACAAATTATAACATAAATTTGTAATATAATTAAATTAATTCTAACAAAATACAATTATTTCTTTATTAAAATATATATCATTTCAACATAAATAAACTATATAATATAAATTTATTTACATATTATTTTAATTTCTTGGAAAATATTCAAAAGCTATTCCTATTTATGTACTATATAAAAAACAAAATCCTTAATTTTTTAAATATTTAATAAATTTTTGAAGTTGAATAAATATTTTGGAGCTTACTTTGGCATTAAGTAGTTAATCAATTACATTGATTCTTTTTTTTTTTATAATTTCATGAAGAAAATGAAATTAAGATATTTAGTGAAAGCTTTCAATTTTTTAATTCATAAAATTATTCTCAAATAACTTTATTTATTACTTTAAAGTATCAAATGTTTGGACAAGTGCATGAACTTACATAAGTAAAAAAAGAAAGGGCTAGAGAAAAATAGGTTATAATTTAGAATATTTAAAATAATTTACTTAATATATATGAATCATTTACCTTCAATAATGGTAAGTGGGATGGGATATTCAGGTGCTAATTTTTTTTTACTGGTTAATTGCTCACCTTACATACTATGTTTTAAAAGCTAAGCAAATAATAAATCAAAATAAAGTGCTTAAAAATAAAAATCATTAAATGATTTTTTTATATAAGAACCAAAAACACCAAAATTTTAATGCATTTCATGAAATTGGAAGTACATTAAATAAAATAATTCTCATAGACTAATAATTCTCATGTTCAACATTCACGATCAAATCATTTATTTTG
This sequence comes from Pachysandra terminalis, assembly GCA_031762675.1. NCBI lineage: Eukaryota > Viridiplantae > Streptophyta > Magnoliopsida > Buxales > Buxaceae > Pachysandra > Pachysandra terminalis. Next base: position 6,991 of record JAUPMG010130554.1, on the reverse strand, counting down.
TGTAGTAAGCTATCATTTGCGCCATATGCTCCACTATCATGTTGTTTGCATCATTGATGATCAGTTAATCATGAGATAAATGTAGAATACAAGGACTTTGAGCAATATAGACAAGTGTTTGATGATAAAATTATAAGTATGACTTATAATTTTTAGTTATATTAATTCAATATTAGCATACAATGAATCTTACTTATATAAGTATAAACTTTTACCTTATAGTTATAACAAAATATAACTTAAAATTATAATAAGATAAATTATAGATATAAATAGGCCATGCCAGTCTAGGGCATGTCTGGCTTGGCATGGCACCGTTTGGCTCGGCATGACACGACCCTCATGGAGCTCAATCAAGCATAACTTAAAATTGCCAACTACATAAAATTCAAATCATTTTTTTATAAGATCATTTAGTTTTTTTTTTTTTAACTATATAACATCAACATTTAACATCTTATTTGTTCCCTTAACCCTGATGACAGCGATGGCAACCTGTGCTGCAATCTTTTCAGTTTATTTCTTACTTTTCTTTCAATCACCAATATATGATACCTGAACAACAATAATAGATGCCTAGAGATATCAATCATGTACCAATCCATTTGTTTTGTAAGTATAATTAGAAAATTGTATTTTGTTATTTTTGGCAATGAGGCAAATTATAATAAACATGACCATTCCGTTTATATTTTTCTTTTTTGTATGAGACCAAAACATGTGGAGCTAGTCATTTGAAATAGTTCAACCTTTCTCGTTAGCTTAGGGGCATGAAGCCTTCATGCCCAGCTTGTTAATAAATTTATGGCCTAGGTTCTGTGAAGAGACATTCAACAATATCATAAAAATGATATTAAGTTTTTGCGTACGTGTCTTGCATATCCCCTTACAAATTAATGTCATTGGACCGGTGAGGGGTATTTTAAGTGTGGCTGGTAGCATACTTGATAACAAAAACTCTTCATCTTGCCAAACAATGTGGTTTAGGTTATTATATTTATAATTGCATTATTCTGTAATTGGAATCTGTGGTGAATGCATAGTCATTTTTTTCTATTTGATAACCAGAACTATCTATATAGCCAAAAAAAAAAAAATTGAGGAACAATGCTGTAAACAGAATTTAAGGATGCTTATGTTTCTGGATTTCATTGGCTAGTCGCCCGGGTTGTAACGAGAGAGATAAAGGATTCTGCCTAGAGCTAGTAAGGGCGAGAGAGGGGGAGAAGAAAGATGACGTCTAGTGTTCACCAGAATCCACTGGAGAAATGCCACCAGAGCACAGAGAGGGAGGATTGTGGATAATAGTAGCAGATCGAGGAGAACGTCAGCAACTGGAGGAGAAAAGGGGAAGAAGAGAAATTTTATGGTGATAGTCTATTTTCTTGGTATCAAAGCTAAGTCTTAATTATACCATATGCAAATCATGGAGGCAAGCACAAGCCCTATGATTAGATTAAATGAAATAACTGAATGATTTGGAAAGCCAAAATGGAGAATTTGTTGTATTATAAGAACTTGAATGTGCCCAAAGGAGGTTAAAGAGCAACGTCTAAAGGCATGAAAGATCAATGAAAGAAACATAATTGAAAAATTGTAAGATTTATCTGACAATGACTAATTGATAGTGTTTTTCATCATGTTTGTAATGAATCTTTGATACAATGCTCTATAGAAACAAATTAGAATTGTATGAGAGAAAAATTGTAGCAGAGACAATTTTCTTGATTAGGAAGCTATTAAACTTGAAATATAAAGAAGATAGCCATTTGCAAAGCACTTCAATGAAAATACAAATGATTAAGAATAGGCTTTCTTGATTAGGATGCTACATTATTATCAATTCTTTTTCATATAGTTGAGGTTGTGTTTGGTTAGTTGGAAAAGGATACAATGCAAAGTAGAAGAGCACTTTCTTTTCCTTCCATCGTTTTTCCTTCATTTAAAGGAAAAAGTTTGAGGAGCATTTCAATAAAAGTTGGGCACTTTTGAAAAAATACTTTCCAATGAGCCCACATTTTTCAATGAACCAAACAAACTGATTTCAATGAAAGTTGGTTTTCCTTTCCTTTCCTACAGATTCTAGCTAACCAAACACAGTCCAAAGAGATTTTGGTGGTATTTTCTAGTATCTCGACGCCTTATGATTTGTTACGATCGATGAACTTATAAGTAATAAGAAGTTTGTTAATTAGAGAAACAAAAAAGAAATCCTTAGGTTATTAACAGTCAAAGGAGCTTCTCATGTAAAACAGGTGAAGGTCTAAGACAACGTAAAAGCAATTGTTCCAAGTATAAGAACAAGTCGAGGTTTAGAAAGGATATCATATACTACAATTGTGATAAAAAGGCACATGAAGAACGAGTGCAGGAAGCTTAAAGAACAGAAAAAAAAAAAGAAAGAAGAAGAAGAAGAAGAGAAGCAATAACGTCTCATCTTCACAGGTTAGGATAAGATGGAGTGCTTGACACAAGTGCTTCATTCCATGCTACTCTAAAAATTTCTTCGACCTCCTATAGTTTAGGAGAACATGATATTGTAAGAATGGAAAATAATAGGGATTCCAAGATGATAAGCATGGGTCATGTCTTCCATTAACCAACATTGATTGGAAGGAACTTTGACAGGTGCCAGATCTTTATTTAAATCTAGTTTTACCAAGAAAGTTGGCTGGTGATGGATATAGCAATCACTTTGGTAAAGGGTAATGAAAGCTTACCATGGGTTATAAATAATAGTAGGAGGAAAGAAATCCTACACTATATACCAACACAAAGGTAAAACTTTGTAAAGATGAGATAAACACAACAAAGAAAAACATATCTACTAAATCATGGCACAAGTGTCTAGGCGACATGAGCAAGAAGGGACTATAAACTCTTTTCAAGAAGCAACTTATTTTAGGGGTGAAAGGTATGCATAACTTAACTAGTAAATAACATAGAATTACAATTCATGAAAACTCGTCTGAAAGGAAAAACAAATATTTTGGGTTCAACTTATTTTGATATTTGTAGTCTTACGAAAGTTAAAACTCTAGGTGGGGATTCTTATTTTCTTACTTTCATAGATAATACTCGTTGGAAAGCATGGGCATATGTTTTGAAACTTAAAAAATCAGGGTTTGAAAATTTTCAAGTACTTTCATGCCAAGTTTTAGAAAGAAAAAGAAAAGTCCTGTGAGTGCATTACAAAAAATGTGGATGAGTACACAAAATCATTTTAGGAATTATGTAATAACCATGGCATCAGATATGAGCAATCAATTTGTAATACTCCGCAGCACGATGGTGTGATAGAAATGATGACCTATGTACACAATAGTGGAAATAATTAATTGTATGCTTTCACATGTCTATTTACCAAGATCATAATACAACGAGGATATGCATACGAATATTTGCTAGATCTCAACATGTCCCCCTTCAACTTCTTTGAATGAAGATGAGGCAAAAAGAGTAAGGACATAGATGCCTGAAATGGATTCCTTACATGAGAACCGTACTTAAGTTATGGTAAAGCTACCACATGAAAGATAAGACCTAATAATAAGTTGATTTTCAGGTTGAAGTGAGGAAGCTAGAGCTCTCGTTTTAGTTACAAATCAAGGTAGCTATAAAGGGTTATAAAAAGGGGAAAAAAAAAAAAACTAACTTTGGTAACATTTTGTCGTCTATAGTGAAAATGTCATCCATTTGGGTTGTTTTAGAATTTGATATTGAGATTGAGCATGTAGATATGAAAACAAACTGTTTCATGATTATTGGGAGAAAACTATTTTAATAGTGAACAACATATGGTTTATAAGCTTAAAAAAGCCTGTATGGATTGAAATAGACCATTAGACAATGTAGAAGAAATTTGACTTCCTAACAGAGCATAAGAATAGTAGAATAGCTTTAGATCATTGTGTATTCATAAAAGAAATTACTAATATAATATGTTTTCATACATGGTAGTTGAATTGGTGACACTTATTTACTTGCTTTTCTACCGGATCTCTTTTAGCGTAGCAAGTCTTGGGTCCAAACATATTCGGGAGGGACAGAACAAAAAAGTAACATTTTATTCTAATATCTTTATAGTCAAAAAGTTCCGAAATTTATTAAAAAATTTAGTGGTTCATAACATATATCACAAGTCTAGTACAAGGTAAGAAACATATTAGGGACATAACAAAAAAACAACATTTTTTCCAACGTCTTTATAGTCGAAGAGTGAAATTTATTAAAATTTTAAAGGCTCATAACATATATCACAGGTCTATTACAAGGTATGAATACGGCTCAAGTGTATAAAGAAATTTTCCATATAGCCTATCAAATAGTTTCTCCTCTAGTGATGGTTTGGATTGATCACATCATCCTTCCACATGGAAGAAAACCCATTTCCAAACAATAATCTAAACCTAATGAGAAATAGTTAAACTTGCAACCTTTACTTTTGTCCTCTTAAATAGATTTTTTTGTTCGGCACTTGATCTTTTTAATGTTTGACAGTGCAGATTTTGAAAAATACTCTTCAAATTGAGGACTAAGAGGGAGGCCATCTTTCCTTTTTTAGCTGATTTTGGGTTCTCATCAAGATAATTGGTATTCTCCTTACAAAATTATGTCTCAAGCATAATGAAATTGAAATGGTATTCTCCTCAACAATATGTTGTTTATAGGTTTAATTTATATATAACTGTTATGATCCAAAGAACGTATTGATGGAGTTGATATTGCTTAAGGGGAGGGGTGCAACTTGGGTCGGTTAAAACCGACCCGAACCAACTTCGGTTCGGTTTGAATTGGGTTTTTATAAATTCGGTTCGGTTTTGGTTCTGAAAATTCGAAACCGAATCAATTCGGTTCGGTTTTGGGTTTGTACTCTGGTTAAACCGAACCGAACCGAAATCCAATATATATAATAATAAGTATGAAAAATATGTAAGGGGGAAGAATCGAACCATTGACCTAATTTAAGGGTATACAAGCCCTTCACCATTAGACCAATCATTTGTTGATAAATTACACTGATATATATATATATCTTAGGGGTGCAACTTGGGTCGGTTCGACCCGAAATCAGACCAGCCCAAACCGACTTCGGTTCAGGTTGGGTTGGTTTCTAAAGTTTTGGTTTTGAAATTACAAAACCGAATTAGATAGGTTTGGTTAGAGATTGAAGCCTCAGTTAAACCGAACCGAACCGAACCAAACGCTGAATTTTGGTTCAAGTTTAGGGTTTCTCAAACTAATTCGGTTCGGTTTCGGGTTGGCATTTTTGGGTTCCAATTCGATTTAGTTCGATTTTGGGTTAATATGTATGAACGGTTTGGTTTTGGGTTGAGGTCAGCCCGAACCAAACCGAACCGAGTTGCACCCCTAGTTTGTTAAGCCAAAATTCCTTTTTAGTAAAAAAGAGCAAATAATTTTCATTTTTCTTAGTAAAAAAGAAAAAATAATTAAGTGTTACGGAAAGACTAAAAATAATGCAAAAAAAAAAAAAACTGCATCTTGCCTTGGTCATATAAAATATAGCCTTGGCAAAATCATCACCCCTATTTCCCACTAAATTACTAAATTATCATTTCTTTTTTGATAATATTACTAAAAAAGAAATGAAAGGAAAAGTTTTGTGGAGTGAAAAAGAATCGAAACCATGTAATTAAAACATTTTTTTTCTCAATTCAAAAGAGGAGGGGGAATAAATTCCCTCCAAATGATTGGGTATAAGCGCAGCAGGAAACCACCCCATGAAAAGTCGAGCTTGCCTGTGAATTTCTGCCAAAACCGAGCTTCTCTGATTCCCTCCTATATAAAGCCTCCCATTCTCATTTCCCTCTCTCTCTCTCTCTCTCTCTCTCTCTCGGTATGACCGTCTCTGTGTTTGCTTGCTTTTGCGAATCCCTGAAGGCCGAGCATCTGAGGATCTTCAAAGCAGAGTGTTGCTAGAATTTCAGGAATCGAGAGGTTAGTCGTGTAGAATTATAGTTGAAAGTAGAATTTAATCTACATTTTTGCTTATTGCTTCACATTTGATCTGATTTAGAGCATTGATGAAACGATTGAGTTTGTTTAGACTGGAATATCAGTTTAAGCAATGAATTGCAAGTTTATGATTCGTTCGATGTTCATATCAAATTGCAGAACTCAAATCATATGATCAGCTTTTAGACTCTGTGTGTGTGTGTGTGTGTATGTGTTTGTGTGTGTGCTCTGACATTACCTCCTCTAAGATTTAGTTTTGCAGATCTCTGAACGTGAAGGACTTCTGAAGATTTTCAAAGCAAGTGTTGCTCAACTTCCACCAGAGAGGTTAGTAATGTAGATTACAGTTGAATTAGGACTTGGTTTACCTTTTCTTTTTTCTCCTTCTTGTCATTTGGCATTTGATTTGATTTAAAACTTTGAAGAAACCTACTGCATTTGTTTAGATTGGATTGTAGATCAGTTTATTTAAAGAATCAGAAGTTAATGATGCGTCTGATTATGAATGTTGCTATTAGATTGCAGAAGTTAAATAATAGATCAGCTATTAGAATCTACTTGAAGTTTAAATGAAATGTTAGATATGGAACTTACAAAACAAATTATCAAATTTGATGCTTGACTCTGCTACTTGCAAATCATAAACCAACCAGTAAAGTAGATCTGTTTGATTATCCTGGTTCAATTTTGTTTAGAAAACATCATAGAGGTAATGGCTATGGAAACAATTTTGATGATGTTCAATGACTTGATATTTTTTGCAACACAGTATCACAGTGAGAATTTTCTTATATTGTGTGAATTTGTGTCGATTATGTTATTGCTTGAGAGATCAATGATGCTTGCATTTGAGATACGTATTGTAGCCTAAAGGTTTCAATTTTGTGTTGTAAGAAATATTTAATTTGTATAATTTCTTATGGCTCTTTGTTATGGTCGGATAAGATTGTCAGTACCTTTGAGATTTTTCTTTCTTGTCTTCTTCTTTTTGATTGATGAACACAAATATCAAACT